>JAYMTB010000069.1:0-20415 GCA_036897585.1 Francoa sonchifolia | reverse complement strand
CATGGACGGACCCATGTTATATAGATGAAGAATGGATTCCAAAATAAAATACAATACTTCGGATTTTTAAAATGAAATCCGTAATAATTCATAAAGGAGATGCTCCACTATAGGGACAGGAGATGCTCCACTATAGGGACAGGGTATGGCATATCCAGTCAAAAGCTGGTCGGTGGGGACAGGAATCTTGACTTATGCGCCTGTTACTGTAGATGAACAGTAATTTGTGTCGGCTGGAGAAACGTCATTGCTTACGATTTTTGCAAGTGACGTGGCTGCTGAGGTTGATTATTTTCCACCCTTTGGCTGTCGTTTCAAAGATTCTTTGAGACTTTCTTTGAGGATTTCGAGATTATCCTCGATAGTAAAGACTATGTCGTCTGGGTCTTCTAAAGGTTGACCCTCTCCTGCAAGTAAAGTAAATGGATTACCCGTAGTAGCTTCGTCGTTAGACGCCATTGACGTGTCCGAATAGAGGATCTAGCATCAGTCCATGGTAATACCATGGTCCAAATAATAAATATAAATATAATAAATATGTAATTAATTTAAATACCATATAAATAACCAAATAATAAAAAATAAAAAAAAAACGTAGCCGGTAAAGCCTAAATAGGCGGGCCTGTTGTGCACGGCCAGTTCTGAAGAAGAATAATTTAACTTTCGTTCTTATTTTGAGCCAAAAAATAAATCAAAAATAGAAAAATAAAATTTCGCTCAAGAGAAAACGAGTTGTGAGTCAGTTTTGTACGCCAAAACCACACGAGGAAACGAGTTGGATTCAAAGGCTGACTCACTTTTTATCCGCCAAAACCACATGAAATCAAAACAAGAGTTGAGAGAGAGAATGTGAGCGCCCCCATGAATAGATCTCCAAGAAAAATGGCGACGACGAATGGGTTTCCAAGAATCTCAGCGCCACAAATTAAACAATACCAATGCAAGCAGAAATCAGCAAGAAAAAGAGACAAACAAAACACGTTTCTTCACATCGACACATTTTATCCGCGTCTAAATTTGGCGAAAATTCCATCTGCGTTAATCGCAGTTTCTCTCATGAGATTCTGTTTTAACTTGGGCGCAATATTGAGGGTGTAAAATCCCGGCGTATACACGGAACTAGGGTTCCAGCTGAGAATCACAATGGTAAGTGACTGTAGTATTTGACATTATGCGTTCACGACGTTCCGTGGTGCTTGATCACGGTGCTGCACTTATTTCTGTTTATGCCATTGCTCAGGGATGGCTTAATGTAGTTATAATTTGACCAGAGATGCATTGGTTGGATATAAACATAATGACATTTAGGCTATGAAAACAAAGCACAACTTTTGAGGTTTTCCATGGAGACTGAAATTCTGGTATTAAGTACTACCCACTAAGATGTAATTAGATAAAAGTAGAACTTTCAAGGAAGGCAGCGACTTCATTCAAGTTGAAATAACCAAAAGGAGACCAGGCCTGGAGAATCAGGAACGAAGGTCATTAAAAAGTACATTGTTGTCAGGGATTTGGAACGTCCTGCAGGGAGGGAGGTGGTGAGGATAGATTTAGCTGCCGCCCATTTTGTTAGAATTAATTAAAGCATTGTTTCTCAAGTTATACATGTTTTTTTTACTTATGCTCAACAAACAAAGAGATGAAATGAACTGTTTATACTTTTTGCATAAAACTTGAAATGTAACCAACATGCACTTATGTCAAAAGAAATAATGAAAGAGATGTGAACTCAGTGCCAAAGTAGCAAAGACTACCCCATTTTAATGTAAAGGGGGGAAACTAAAGAAATCAAGATGATCTTGACAGGATTTTAGATTTCATTCATTCAAAATACTGAGTTCACACGAATTCATTTGTTGATTATCTCATTAGGAATGTCGAAAATGTTCAGCGTTGGATATTGTAACAGTTTGCTGGCTTACATATAATCATTAGCTCAAACATCTGTAGACAGTGACTATATGAACGTATAGTTATGAACATTTAGCTTGTAGGGTTTGTATTTTAGAAAATCGGGTGTTTGGCGCTACATGCTGAAATTGTTTCGAGCCACTGATTCTGTAATGTATTATCTATATTTTGTTGCTTCGCACTGATGCAAGCATTTGAGTTCCTATGACCAAGAATGCAATTTATACACATAATAAAATTTCAGTTTTGTTTTCTTTTAGAAGAGTTATTGGCTTAACCACCTAAAAGTTTCAATGGCTGCAGGGTGCACTAGTGGACATTGTTGTCGGTTCACATATATGGGTTGGAGATCCAGAATTAGCTGGGATTGATGGACAAGTATTACATATTAATGGAGAAGAAGCTGAGATTCAAACTAGTACCGGGGAGATGGTAAATGTCGCTATCATGGCATCAGCTACATGCTTCAATGTATACTTCCATGAGAATTGAACTTTGAAGATTATACATTGAACTTGGCCTTCAGAATGAGTTGTGGTTCATGTGGTATTCCCCTTCCCTTTTAAGAGGGAGGCGAGGAGGTGTGTTCGCTCCCATATTTTCCATACCACAGTGACCGAAATTAAGGAAATTCTTTCTTTTTCTATTGCATGTTTGATTTAGGCTACTCATTCCTAATGGCAATTACACTGTTTGAAAACATTTTTCTCACAAAGCAGCTTCAAGACCAAATCTGTGCTAGCTTTGGTTTCCTTGTTTTCTGAATTAAAGATGGTAACCTTATCCTTTTTATGTTGGTTGTTGCTTTTCACTAAGATGCGTTATCCCATTCAATTCACAATATGAGATTTCCTGGTTCACCAGTTTTGAGATTGAGGGCTATATTCTTGACTACAGTTTTGTAACCTTGTGGAAGGAATTATTGCACATCAAACTTTCTCTTTTTATGTGTCAAACACTTTGGTCAATGGCCAATTCTATTTTGCTTATGCTTGACTATATGGGTTGATATTCCGAACATTCTCTGCTAGTGAAGTATTTGATTTTACTTTTGTTTTTAACATGATATCTATAAAATTGAAAATGTCCTTTGAGAAATGAATTATTCTGGTGAAAAGAAATAATTCACCTGTTCAATAACAACTAGATACTGAAGAAAATATTCTTTTTATTTTTTATTTTTTTTATTGTTCTATTTTTTAATACAAAGTGAGCCCATATATATACACAAGTTGGATTCCTAATTTAAGCCATATAATATACACAATCACAATTTCTAGGCACTGAAGAAGGAAGCAATAACTAATTAGGAGAGATTTTCTCATCTATTCTCACGGAATCCCTTTAATCTTGGCACTTAATTACAAATCATAATCCCATATTTCCACAGATACGATGGTGGCTATTTGTAAATCTTCCCCTTCCTTATTGTACCACATTTTAAGTAACATATTATTTGTTTTGTTTTTGGTTTGTTTTTTTATTTTTTATTTTTTTTCATTTTTGCAATATCCAATTGTGCGCCCGTAATAGTTTTCCACTGTCATTTTGCTAGGTTGTTGCAAATTTATCGAAGTTATATCCGAAGGATATAGAAGCGCCTCCTGGTGGAGTTGATAACATGACCAAACTATCATATTTGCATGAGCTTGGAGTTCTGCATAATTTGGCTGCTAGATATGAGATAAATGAAATCTATGTAAGTTTATCCTCACCTCCATATTGAATGTTCACCCCGGTGAGAGAAAATGATTAACTGGATTACTTAGGGGAGCTGTGTTATAATATTTGAAATAATTACAGACTTACAGTGGAAACATTCTTATTGCCATCAATCCATTCCAAAGAATCTCAAAGTTGTATGATGCTAAGATGATGCAAAGATACAAGGGAAAACCATTTGGAGAACTTAGCCCTCATGTTTTTGCAATTGCCGATGTTGCATGTAGGTGATTGTGTACTCCTTTACATTCTGAATTACTCTTCCTTTTGAAAACCATGGAGATGATTATTGACTAGTTTATATATGAAGCAGGAAGATGATTAACGAGGGCAAAAGCAACTCTATTTTGGTCAGTGGTGAAAGTGGAGCTGGCAAGACAGAAACCACCAAAATGCTCATGCGATACCTCGCCTATTTGGGTGGCCATACTGCCTCTGATCGACACACTGTTGAACAACAAGTTCTAGAAGTAAGCTTAAATGAAACCATACAGTTACTGGCTAATAGTTTATAATATTTGAGGGATATGCTTAGTCCAGATACAATAGTCAACTAGATACGAGGCAGTTTCAGAAAGTTGAGGATGAAGTTCTTGATTCTCACTGCTGTGCTACTAAGACGAAAACATCATATTGGTTGTGTTATATGGATTGGAGTAATAAAGTTATTTTTTTTTTATTTATCTTTCACTCTTGACACTTGCAAATGAGTCAAGGAATTCAATAGCTGTATCCTTGTGTAGTTTGTACTTTTAGTTTCCAGGAGTGACCTAAGTTGCATGTCTTATGCATCCCATTCACTAAAAATTAGAGATTAAACCAACAGCGTTGATACAAATCAATCTATTAAATACTTAACGTATATGATTCGTGGCATGCGATTTACTGCAAAACAAGCTACTATGAGGATTTCAATAACAGTTTATCATCATCAGCTAAGAGTCTAACACTGTCATTTTTTTCCCCTTTGAAACACGTCTACAAGGTATGGGAGAAGGGGCACTAAATTAGGAAAAGGTTGGCCTATTGGAAATTTGGTGCAAAATTGAAGGGAAGAAGATTGACTAGAGGAACCCAATGTAGGTTTGGCAATTTGATGTTGGTTTGAAATCCCTCTTTATTTTCTCAAGCTTCATCTTGGTCGCAATATCGTGTGCCTGAGTTTTATATATTTTCCACAAGCATAGAGAAAAATTTAGAATCTAGACTAGAGGAGTTGAGCTACATGTATGGTGAAGTTATAACTATTTTTAGAAAGTGTACACACTATATTGTGTCACTCCTTGAAGCAGGGTCAAATAGTAGGCTAGAAGGGACAAAAGTTTACAAATATAGCTGACAGATAAGAATCCATCCCACAATTAACCCATTTTTCAAACACATCAACAAATAAAATGTTTCCTGAATTTAGTGTGATTTGATCTTTGGACTATTGAGGGGCTCTATGTTATGTTAAGATTTCTCTAACAACTGGGTGGGCAGCAGCCCATGACAAAACCTCTACAAGTCTGTTTCTCAACTTCCATGAAATAAAATATGGATAGAATGTGTAATATGAAAATCCCTCCTTATTTCAAAGCATAATGAGACTTAAGGTCTAAGTTTTCTCTTTTTCTGGTAGATTATCTTGTTAAAACACCAAATTGATGGTTTTCCTTGCTTTAATTTTTGCTTTATATTTAATTTGGACTAGCTGAACCTATTTTACTTATGATGCAGTCAAATCCAGTTCTTGAAGCATTTGGTAATGCAAAAACTGTAAGAAATAACAATTCAAGGTGAGGAATTTGCAATCATGCCGTGAGATGATGTCTTCCTATATCATTTTGTGTTCAAACTATCATTTAAATATAATTTTTCGTATTCGAGTAGCCCATCAAGAAAAATATTTTGTTTGCCATTTTATACTCTTACGAGTCACTTCTATGTTATTTTGCTAGATTATTGTAATTTGAGTTGTTAATGGTTCTTTTAAGGAACGATTCTCCACATGGTTTGAGTGCTGCAGTGCCTTCTAGACAGATCACGACATTGCCTAAAATAGGGAAAAAATTGACAGACCATCTCTTTAATGTTTTAGCATAATGGATTCTATATCTGCTTATAATAAAAAATAATATGATATCATGAGCTTTCTCTTCCCCATTCACATAATATGAAAACAGTGTCATGAATTTTACTGTCAAATCTGTACCTCTGACTGCTCTTGCGTATTTGACACAGTCGTTTTGGGAAATTTGTTGAGATTCAATTTGATAAGAATGGTAGAATATGAGGGGCGGCGATAAGAACTTATCTTCTGGAGAGATCTCGTGTTTGCCAAATTTCAGATCCAGAGCGCAACTATCACTGTTTTTACCTTCTCTGTGCAGCACCGCGAGAGGTAGGTACATCTTCCATAATTATATGCAATTTTAGTTATAATTACTCATGCTAATTATGCCACAACAGGTGATTGAGAAATATAAGTTAGAAAATCCTAAGTCATTTCACTATCGTAATCAATCCCATTCCTATGAGTTGCTTGGTGTAAGTGATGCTCAAGATTATCTTGCCACTAGGCATGCTATGGATATTGTTGGAATAAGTGAGAAGGAACAGGTATGCCTTTTTCTGTAGAGATTGATTTTTGTTTGGTTAATGTGCTCTATATGATGAAGTTAGGGAATACTTCTATCAGGATGCAATTTTTAGAGTTGTTGCTGCAATTCTTCATCTTGGTAATATTGACTTTGCTAAAAGGGAAGAAACTGATTCTTCAGCTGTAGAAAATGAAGAATCCAAATTTCATCTTCAAATGACAGCAGAACTTCTCATGTGTGACTGGAGCCTTGATACTTCGTGATTTTGAATTCCTATGCATAATATATGCTTCTTTGTTTATTGACCATATCTTTATCAGGTGTGATCCTCATGCACTGGAAGATGCACTGTGTAAGCGTGTAATGATCACCCCAGAAGAAGTTATTATGAGAAGTCTTGATCCTGTTGGTGCAACAGTTTGCAGGGATGGTTTAGCCAAGACAATATATTCTCACTTATTTGACTGGCAAGATTTTTGCTTCTAGATCTATGTTATTGTTTTATATTCATTGTTTACCAATAGTTTCTTAGTCAGTGCTCTGATGGAATATAGTTTTTATTAATACAGGTTGGTGGATAAAATTAATATCTCTATTGGGCAAGATTCAAACTCAAAATGTCTAATTGGGGTCCTCGACATTTATGGTTTCGAAAATTTTTAAAATAATAGGTAATGCTCATTTGTAAGTGCATAATTACAGATGTCCATGGTACACATGTACTTCCATATGCGTTCTAGCATGTACAAAAATATATCTATTATATTCATGCATTAGGTAATAATTAGTAATTACTAATAAACTTTGTCACAACATGAGCTCTTACATCCTATCCTAAGGTAACTTGGAAAGCCGCCTCATCATCTCTATATTAGCTCACTGATAAGATGATGACTCTCTCATATTCCTATTTGACATTTGTATATCATTCTTTGTAGTTTTGAGCAGTTCTGCATCAACTTCACAAATGAAAAGCTGCAGCAACATTTCAACCAGGTACGAGGTTAGTTTTAGTTGAAACAATGGAGTTTCTGTTGTACAGTTTTTCGACATTTGATCTGAGTTTGATCCATCTATTCAGCATGTCTTCAAGATGGAACAAGAAGAGTATACAAAAGAGGATATTGATTGGAGCTACATAGAATTTGTTGATAATCAAGATGTCCTTGACCTCATTGAGAAGGTTTTTATACCCATCTCTTTCTTCTTTTTCAATATTATGTTTATGTTAAATAATATTATTAACTTATAAATTTCTACATTTTTCTGGTTGTAAGTCCAGTGGAGAGGCAAGACATATTTCTGGCTATAAGTCTAGAAAAATTGCTGAAAATGTTATGTTGTATTATAAATTTCCAATCCTTAACAAAATGGTGTATCCCTGCATATAGACAACCCTTTTTGGCTTCATTCTTTTGAGTGGATAAAGATTCAGTAGAGATTCTTAAATGATTCTGCAGACTTTCACTAGAATAAGCTATCGGCATACATGAACTGTAATATTTAGGTTTTTCGTTTTATCCGAATCTTTAACCTTAGTTGTAATACTTCAATTTTCTGCTCTCGACAACCTTTTTGCTAATCTTTTGCTCTATACAACTTCAATGCCTATTCCCCGCCACCACCCCAATTCAAGACAGTGTTTAAGAAATTTTCATTAATGGGTTATGTGATGCATACAAGATTGTTTAATTCAGTTTTGTTAAGATGGCGTGGTGCTTTCTGCTCATTTGTTTAATTGTATAATCTCTGAGTTGATCGTTTACTGAGCAAAGAAAAGCTTGCATAACATATATGAGATTACAGATCAGGAATTTTGTTGGTTCATTGTGGTGTGGAAGTATGTTTTGTTATAGGTCAGACTCACGGTCTTACAAATGTTAAGCAAAATGGTTGAATTGTGTTATTTATTTTCTTGTCGGAGAATCACTTCAACTAACTTGGCATAATACAATATTTATATTGTTGAGTTGAAGCAAAATATCAAAATACATGTCTTATTCTTTTCAAGAATTGATTTTTGTAGCAATGAAATAATATTTTTCCTCCCCCAATAATAAAAGATTACAAATATCTATGATCTATTTATATTCTCTATAAAGGATGAATCTGAAATACCTTCCTTACATATCAGTAAGTAATGCATTAACATATATACAGCAGTAAGAAGAGGTAATACAAAAGTGTAACTATAAAAGAAGTCAAAGTGGATTGTCCCGCGCTAGCACTTCAGCTTAACATCTCTACCAAAGGCGAAATTACATGAATAGCATCTGGTACGCCTGTTGACTGCCCAATAACTAATTTAGTACTGAGGTAAAGAATAACTTATTACACCAAAGATGCAGTCAATACACCCAGAACAACACCTGTAACTTTGCGAGGTTTTCTAAAACCACCAGTGAGATTCACAAAAAATATGTGCAAGATCATCATAAGGACCATCGTACTTGCCGTGGGTTTTACAGAGCAGTTAAATTATGGACTGCCATGGTAAAGAACATGTCCAACATTGAGTATCTTTCTAGGCATTACCTCTTCCATACACACCTAGTCACTTAACCAAGAGTGTCCTAACTAATCATTTTTCAGGGAAACTACATATCTAATGGAAAGTATAATCATCCAACTTATCCCCAGAGTTCTAATCGATGATTTCTCACTAATATCTGATTTCCATGTGAGGAGCCCAGTATTCTGATTTTGTTTTATTCTTTCTTTGCTCTTTTTGGGCATTTTAACTAGTAGTACATGCTCTGGTGAACTATATTTCTAAATTTATCGTCCTTCTGCAGAAACCAGGCGGCATTATTGCTCTTCTTGATGAAGCTTGGTATGATAAAAATTCTTTGCTCTTGCTTTTGTGCATGTGTTTGGTTCATTCAATCTTGAAGAATGCTTCTTGTACCCTAGAGAGCTTAAAGCATTTATTTTTTTTTGGGTAAATGGCTAAATCATGTTTATTCCTAGGCTTCTGACTCAGCATACACTGCATTACCAGCATGTTTCCCAGGTCAAATCATGAAATATTTTCGCAAAAGCTTTATCAAATATTCAAGGATCACAAACGCTTCATCAAGCCAAAATTGACTCGAACAGATTTTACTATTGTCCATTATGCTGGAGAGGTGAAGGACAGATCTCTATTTTCCCTTACATTTTATTCATCTGATGCTGCAATTACATTTTAAATGTTATCAATCTTTTTCATTTCTTTTCAGGTCCAGTATCAATCTCATCAATTTTTAGACAAAAACAAAGACTTTGTTGTTCCTGAACATCATGATTTGTTGAGTGCTTCCAAATGTTCTTTTGTAGCAGGCCTTTTCCTTCCTCTTCCCGAGGAGACATTCAAATCTTCAAAATTTTCCTCTATTGGTTCTCGTTTTAAGGTATCTACTTCCTTCGCATCTTGTTACAATTCTGATATATTTACCTAAGCGAATTACAACTACTGAAAGGTGAATTATATACTGAACCATGCCCATCTAAACGCGTATTATAAGAAGTTGAAACCTGATGTTCAAATCCGATTGGTGCAGCTACAGCTACAACAGTTGATGGATACATTAAATTCAACAGAACCTCACTACATTAGATGTGTGAAGCCAAATAGTGTTTTCAAACCTTCCATATTTGAGAATACCAGTGTCATGCAACAACTACGTTCGGGTGTAAGTACACGTAGCATTGCATTTACAATTCTATATTATCATTATTAGTATATGGTTGTGCGTATAATTGTATTAGTATATTGTAGGGTGTTTTAGAAGCGATCAGGATCCAATGTGAGGGATACCCTACCCACAGAACTTTTTTTGAGTTCCTAAATCAATTTGGTGTGCTTGCACATGAAATTTTGAAGGAGAAGTAAGTATTACTATATGTGCCAAACTAATTTAGAAAGAATATGAAAAGTATTTTGCTTGGTCAATTACCTCTTGCTGGGTTTACTGATCTCATTTCTAAAATAATTGGATTTATTAACAGCTATGAAGAAAAGATTGCCTGCAAATGGATTCTGGAAAAAATGGAGCTTACAGGGTATCAGGTAAAATAAACCATCTATGATCATTGAGATAGCTGGTATATTTATTTGTGTTAGCCTTGGCATTCAAATGGTTTCTCTGATTTCTCACGTGTTTGATAATATAGATCTTCAGTAATATCTTCATATTCCATGGGAAGTTCTACGTATACGTGTGTGCGCCCGTGTGTGTGCGTCTGCACCTGGGCGCATGTGTGTGTGCATTGTGTTAAATTGATATATGCTTAGTTGTGTTTGTATTCTCTATGAACTATGAATGGTATTGCAGATAGTAAAAACAAAAGTTTTCCTCAGAGCTGGGCAAATGGCTGGGTTAGATGCACAAAGGGCAATAGTACTTAGAAACTCCGCACAGATTATCCAAAGGGAGTTCAAAACTCATATTTCTCGTAAAACTTACACTTCTATGCGGAGGGCTTCTATTCGTCTACAATCTTTTTGGAGAGGTGAGTGTTTTAAAACATGAAACCTATTCCTTCAAATGCATTACACAATTTATGAATGCTGCTTGGCATATGCATGGAATTTCTCAGCTGATGCTGATGCATATCAGTGGACAGATCTGATTACTGATCCTCTCATTTCATGTATGTACATATTTTTGTTTTTCCTAGAGCTGCATATATACTTTGTTTTGTAAATATGAAGTTTTAGTTTAATTTGTTGTTGTGAATTCTAGGAAATTTGGCTAAGAAATTATATGAGCATGCTAAAAAGGAGTCAGCTTCTGTCCAAATTCAGAAGAATATGCGTAGACAAGTGGCCAGAAAGGCCTACACGAATGTCAAGTCGTCTGCACTTGTATTGCAAACAGGTATAAGGAGCATGGCTGCCCGCAATGAATTCAGACAGAAAGAGCAAAACAAGGCAGCAATTGTTATTCAGGTTCTTAGCTAGTTTCTTGCTTGTACTTTAAGTATTTTTCGTGTATCACGTCATCCAGTGATGAGATTGCTCGGATAAACTATTCCAGGCCTACTGGCTATGTTATAAACATTTTTCAAACTATAAGAAGCTCAAGAAAGCATCAGGTGTTTGGCAGTGCCGATGGAGAGGACGAATTGCCAGACAAGAGCTTAGGGGACTAAAAATGGTAGGCATCAGTATGCCCTTTCTGCTAGATTGTAATAAATTTGAACTTACATTATTATGGTTTCCTTTGCTTTTGGTAGTTGGTTACACAATGACAACTACCCTGCTGTACTTATGCACTTTATAAGGTGCTCTTGTAGGGAGATGGGGCATGTTTAAGTTGCCCATATGTGGAACTCTAGAAGTGATACTGTGACAGTGATGTGGCATCCATGTGATTATAAAAATGCATGTGACACTCTGGTTAGTTTAGGGACATAGGTAGCTTTTCAGGTAGATGGAATTTGGATGAGAAAATAAAACTAGACATTACATGGGGATGCCATCAATCAAGTATAGGATGGTTTAGCCATATTTAATAAAGACCCATGGATGCAACACGGGGAAGCAATTTTCAATCCAATTGCAAAAGGGATAAGAGGAGGCATGGAATGATGCCAGTGGAGGAAATAAGGCAACATATAAACCTCACCCCAAGGAAATAAATTAAATGAAAGGAAAATCAAAAAATAATTGAAACCGGGATAGCATACTGAACATGGATCAAGCAACAGGTACAACAAGACATAATACTTCAAAAAAGTATTGTCTAGATTTAGGTACCATGATTTTTGATTTATTAATTTTCTAGGCATTATCATATAATGTATTATGACGTTTTCACTTATCAAAAAAGAGTATGTTTGGTATGATAATTTATGAAGTTATTAAGTCAAAAGTTATGTTTAGCGTGTATTTATTTGTTTTTGACTTTTTTTTAGTATTAAGTTTAAGTTGCTTTTGAAATGAATTTTTTTCCTTTAAATATTTCACATATAAATTAGGTTTAGCTATTTATAAATAATTTTTTAGTGTCTACTAGCTACACAATAACATAAAATTTAAAAAGGAAAAAAATATCTTAAAGAAAATTTAATTGAAATTTCAATTTGGGTTTAAAATGACATTTTATCTAATTTGAAAATTTTAGAGAAAATTTAGTGTAAATAAGTGCAAATAATTATTATATTTTAATGTCTTTTATTTTATATTTTATTTATTTCTTAAACAAAAAGGATAAAAAAAAAAACTTCTAAAACCCAAAACTCAGGAAATCGTTTTCATAAGTTAAAATAAATATTATTTATTGTATTTTTTAACTTTTGAGTAATCATAAATGGATAAATCATTTTCATTAGGCAAACAATTGAAAACTTTATTAGGGATTAGTTAATTATTCCCGTGTAATTACTAACAAGTACACAACTTAATTGGTACAATAAAATCGGTTATCCTACTATTCCACTATGTATTCACTGTATTTTCTTTATGAAAAGATATAAGAATTCTCTCTGAATTACCAGAGTCTGAAAATATTGTGTCTTTGATCCATCCCCTTTTAGTTTTACCCAAAATTATGACACATAATAGCTTGTTTCTTTAGCCAATACCTCTGTTTCTGTTTCTGTCTCTGTCTCTCTCTCTCTCTCCCTCCCTATATATATATATATATATGCCTGTGCCCTTTAGAATATCTTGGAGTTCCTTGAGAAGGTATGATTTTTCGGGCTATAAATTGTTGTGTTAAGAGCTTCATAATGGCATCCCATACCTCCTTTCCGTTTTGAGCACTATTACTCGAGTAGCAACAGATTCAGTGAGCGTTGCAATTTATGAATGAATGCTTTGAGAAAGTGATTTGACTTGTTCATGTATTGTAAGCAGGATTAGGTTGTTCATGTGATGAAGATGACTTAATCATCTTGGGAGGGACTGAGATCACAGCCTCTACATATCCAATCAGATCTGTGCTAATAACAGTTGATTCAAGTTGATCTGGTCACAAAAGATAATTGCTGCCATCAAGGTTTATCAAAAAAAGATTATCAAAGTTTGTGATCGGGAGTGTGTTTTTGAAGAGGAATCAACCATAATTTTGGTAGTGTAAATATTCAATTCAATTTGGATCTGATAAAAAGGTTTCGGTAAAAGAAAGAATAAGCGGCATGAACCACTTTAATTTCCTATTAATGTTATGAGTGTTTGCTGTCGTATTCACCAGAAGATTACAAGCATCAGGCTTATTCCTGATTCCCGTTCACTGTGGAATAGTTCTTATTTTCAATTGCTTTTGGCTAACTGTGTACTAAGTACATTTGTAAATTTCTTCAGGCTGCAAAAGAAGCTAGTAGAGTCCAAGAACAGAAGTTTAAACTTGAAAAACGGGTAGAGGAACTCACATTGTGTTTGCAATCACAGAAACGTTTGAGGGTGAGATATTCATGTTTGACTATGAGAGTGTTCTCGTTTTCTATAATTTTCCTTATTCTTCCTTTCGCAGGATGTATAAAACTTTATTCTCATCTTGCATAAAAAAGAATCCACCTGTATTAAAATGTCTTTGGGCTATTGCTTGACACACCATGGTGGCAATGATTTTTACAGCATTGTAATATCTGTTGTTTAGCACCATCTTTGGGTGATGATGATTAGCCCTAATGTGTGTGAATTCTGAAAAAAATCATGCAGCTTGATATATATTGCATGTAACTGAAGTTCATAAACATGTTTACAGATCGACATGCAAGAAGCAAAAGAACAAGAGATAATGAGGTTGCAGTGTTCTCTTCAAGCAATGAAAAACACAGTCGATGAAACAAATGCATTGCTTTTCAAGGAACGTGAGTCTGCACGTAAAGCAATAGAAGGAGCATACTCTGTTATTAGAGAAACCTTGAATCATTCCCATGATGCAGAAAATACTCAGACCCTCAATGTAGAAATGGAGAGTATGAAGGTACAACTGAATATAACTCATCAAACATTCCTGTCATTCTTCACAAGTTGCATCCTTAATTCCCAAGTGCTAGTCCATTGTTTAGCACCTTGAATAATCACAATCTGTTCAGTAAGGTATTTCCCATTACAGGAGCAAGGTCATCAGCTTTTGTAAGTGAATAAAAAAAAAATTCGATATTTTTATGCCACGATTACATTTTATTTTTTTCCATTTCAAGCATGTTGACCAATGTTCAAAAAGTACACCTTAATACCAAATTCGTATAATTAGTAGATAATTGACTGATATCTTTCGGCAACTTCCCACAATTTCGTCCCTAAAACCTAAGACATGCTTGTTTTATTTCCACTTAAGTATTATAATTCTCGACTTTTGTTACATTATTGATCTTACAACATTCTAGAAGCACAACTTCATTCGATCCCAGAGATGTAAAAGACAAGACATTCATTGTCATACGCAGGTGGTGAAATTAAATTAATAGATGAAGAAAATATTGTGCCAAATCACACCAGCATTTCCTACATAGCCATTTCTCTGTTTAACTGTCTCATATCTTAATTAAATTCATAGCTTAGCTACTAAGAGCAGGCAATGCTTATCCTGGTTTCAATTTACAGGCATTGTTGAGTGCAGAAAAACGAAGAGCTGATGAGTCTGAAAAGAAATATGCAGAAGCTCAAGAATCAAGTGAGAAAATACGCGAAAGGTTGGAAGAAACCGAAAGAAGAGCTCATCAACTCCACGACTCTTTGAAGAGGTAGTATGCCCTTCAAGGACGATAGGACATTAGAATATTGATTGATCCAAGTTACTATTTTTTGCTTGTTTGTCTCAAGATGTTGACCCTTCAACCAGATAAAATATATTTATAAGTTAGATTAAAGAGGACAGTTTTCTTATGGTCCTTCTATACATTAAGGACTCGATTGACCACATGGATAGGATTGAATAGTATATGCTATATTTTAGGCTAAATTATAGGGTGTATTATAGAATTGAGAGATATAAAATTATTTATATCCCATGTACGTAGGTTAAAGTATATACCACATTTTATTTTGGATTTCTATATCCTATGATATAATTTAGTTTTTATGATCTCATTGTCCAAATACAACATGCAAATTAGATTAAAATGCATTACATATCATATCCTATTCTATCCAACCAGTCAAGTGTAGCCTAAATATCTGTAGATAGTCCCCCATTTGCTTTCCTTGGCCACTCAAAGATAAAACACATTCTGAGGGAGTATAACTTCATTTTCTTCTTTGGTGTCTATATATGGGATTTGATCCACAACCTTTTTTTTTAAGTAACTTGAAGAACTTCATTGCAAGAAGTAAAGTTAGAGAAGTCAGAAGACCTACTGTTGCTTAAGTTATTCGAACTCTACATGTTACAAGAAAAATAATATAATTATTTTCTTTTCCAGCTTAGCTCCATCACATATGGAAAGAGATTCAGACAAAGAGTTATTATAAATATGCAGTAGAATTTGACATCAGAAAGAGGGAGTATGCAATCTCTAAGAAACTTGACACTCTCTAAGAAGTTGGGAATGATGAATATCTATCTCTATGCCTCCAAACACCATTATTGTTAGGATACTAGAAAAAAAAAATGAATACATGAGAAGAATGAGAGGAAAGATTCATTTTACATTGACAAAAAGTTACAAAACCCTTTCAGTACTTGTTTTGGTAGTTTGCAGTAGTTACAACTAACAAGTATTATGATTGTCATGTTAAAAGCACCCAAATAACTTAAGTGATAATAGATTTGGTCTAGTGTGTTTCAGGGTGATATATTGCATGTCAGACCAATTCACAGAGCTGAAAATGATCCTGCAAGCTTCATCAAACTTGAGTTCAACTTCTGGATCCATTGCTAAAGATCAGCCGGCTGATTCTACTCCCATTATCTCTGATGCTTCATCCACTGACTCTGATTTCACTTTTCCAGTTCTTGCTCAACCTATATGCAGCTCTTCTTTCCTCAATCCTGATGCTCTGCAACTAATAGTTCACGAAATCTCAACAGCAGAAAAATCAGGTCTCTTTAGCTCTTTTGCTTTAACCTTAGCAACTTAGAGGCTGCTACCAATAAGCTCATGAAGCTCTACTGCTTGCCTTGATGCATGTTATTATGTTTAGCAGAATTTCTGCAATTCATTCCCTTCTGTCTTGATATATTCCATTGGTCCAAGGATGACATTATTTTTGTTTCTTAACTTCATAGGATTAGTTCACAATAACTTCATAACATTTATTAGTTTCTCATGGTGGTTGCATTGCAGGAACTGAAAAAATGGACAGTGATAAGGAGGGAGCATTTGATGATTTCTTCTGATGAAATTTGTAATACTTTCTTCTGTTCCCTATAGCTTAGGTGTAAGTTTCATACACATGTGACTTTTAGCATTGTAGGGCATGATAATCAAACCGAACAAAAGTGATACAAAATAGTATAGGGGGTCATTTAGTTTTTGTCTGGATATTCTAGGTTAATTAGTCAGGCAATTCTATAAAAGAATTAGAGTGAGCTGCATAGATCAATGTATTGCACATCATTTTCTGATGTTATAGTTAGCGGGAAAGTAGTAATATATTTCATGCTGTTTTCTTTTTTCTTTTCATCTCTTATTGTTGGATGGGTAATAAGAGGGAATATCAAGTAATGCTGCTCAAAACGTAAATCTAATGCATCCGCATTAGCAAATTTTACTATGTCAAAATGATACAGTATCTCAAATGGAAGCATCTTTCTGTTAGGTTATAAGTTTAGATTTAGAACGTTAGAAATCATTATTATTTTAGGTATTCATCAGTGTTACTTATTTATGAAATATTCAGTTTGGGTTAGTGTTTCCACTTGTTTTTCTCCATGAATTTATTTCATGTCATGTAGGAGTGAGAATTAGTTTTCTCCGTATGATCAGAAAAAGTAGACAAATTTCTAGGAATTCAGATTCAGTTTTATAATTTTGGCCTTCACTAGCGTTGTTCTTTGTTCACATTGATCCACGTACCGCAATACTAGTCTGATTTTCGGGGGTTTACTAGATCATTAATAAGCCCATAATCTCTTCAATACTTTACCAGTATGAGATTCATTCTATAGGTGTGTTACGAATTCCCCCTTTCAATTTTTGACGTCGTCGTCAGGTCATCGATATCAATCAATCGAGCTAGGTTTTGTAAAAGAGAATTCAGGTCTGCTCAGGCTCTTGGTGGTCACATGAATGTTCATAAGAGTGATAGAGCTAGATTTAGACAATACTACACATGTAGGTTTTGTAAAAGAGAATTCAGGTCTGCTCAGGCTCTTGGTGGTCACATGAATGATCATAGGAGTGATAGAGCTAGATTTAGACAATTACCTCATTGGATTCTTCATTCTCAAAACCCTAACCCTAATTTTTCTACTTCATCATCTCCTTCAGCTAAATGCACACAATTTGCTAACGGAAACCATTCCCTGATTTCTCCATCAAATACTTGTTTATGTTCATTGCCAATTTATGGAGATAACGCTGAGACGAGCATGATAGCTGTTGCAAATGAAGATAATGAGTATGCAGTTTTGAAGAAGGGGAAGATCATTAGGTTGGACTTGGCAATGCAGTTTCTTAAGGATCCAAAGGATGAGGATGAGGATGTGGATTTGGAGCTTAGACTTTGGCATACAAGTTGTAACTTGTATGTGACCATTCTCCTTACTTCATCTTTAATTTTTAAGCTTGTTGAGTCATTTATCATCAACTTTATTTCTTAGTATTCAAGTTTCGTATGCAAAGGTCATTACGACGTTGTCATTAGCAATGGTTTGGTTCCATCACAAAATATGTTCCAAAAGCTCCTTTTAATTATGCTATTTGTACAAGTGTTTAATTAGGTTGATTGTAAAATTAATTAAAATTAATATATGTTTAGAATTTGATCTCATATTTGTATGCGTCTTCGTTTTATTCTTGATCCTCTGTATCCACCATTCCCACTCTCTTGCTATTGTTGAAAATGCTGTGTTCCACATGTAGACCTTGAGTATTTTTCTTGTGAATCGTTGTTTAAATTTGAGTACAAATGCCGCACGCAGAACCTATTTGTGGCTGCTAGAACAACAACATCGAATGCTGGAAGTAATCCCTATCGTACAAACAAAACATATCAAACATATCGGAGATAGGTATAAAACCCACTCTTTAGACGTTCATAATCTTGCTAATTGCGCTGATACCATTTGTAATGACCCGAGTTCGGACCACTGTCCCTTGTAATTTATTGGTATCGGGCAAAAAATTTTTTCTATATCAAAATGATTAAGTTCAAGTTGTTTGGTAGTAGGAAGATTCTAGTATCAGAGCCGAATCAGTTGTTACCGTTTGGATTCCTATTTAGTGGATCATTTGGCAAGAACTAAGAGGACTTAACATGATGTGATTACCCCAATCCAAAGTCAAGTTTATAAGATTTAGGTAAGTGTTAAAATGAGTTCCATGTTAAAAAATAATGGGAGAAATTTTGATCATATTATTAATTCCAATAAAAGAACTAATCATATTAGTATTTTAGCAATGGGTGAGCAAGAATCAAGCTCATGCAAAATGGCAGGGAAGTAGGTCATAACTCAAACCGTACGTTCTACCTGGAACATTTGAGTATACGTTGTGTGGTGGTGTATAAATTGAATCAGGGTTCAAAAGTTGATCTGGTATAAAATCATAAAAAAGGAAGTGGTGTTCATCGATAGACAATGTTTACCATGGAATTAACTTCCTAAAGTAATTTACATTTTCTTTTTCTTTTTCTTAGCATCATGTTGTTGGAGAATCCGAATCTGCACAAAGATAAACCCTAAGCTTTAGGGGCTAAGGTTTTGTGCTTTGTTGAAAATTTACTCGACGCTGAATCTTCATCTCCAACTCATGAATGCCCAGGAGGACACCGATAATATAACCTCATCTGCCATGGAGATGTTTCTGTGCGATCTGTTACTCGACTCGACTCAGCCTATTTCAAAGCGGTTCAGGCTCTCTCTTCGCAGCCTTAAAGGTCCTGGTCCTCCTAACGCCCTTATAACAGGGTCTGTATTCCTCTTTTCATTCTGAATAATACACTTCGCATTGCTTGCTTTAGTTTTAGATGTAAATTAAATTATTTTCTATGCAAAATTGATCTGATATCTTCACTTAAAAATTGCTCATGCTTACTAAACTTTGATTTCCTTGCTATATGTGTTGTTTTTGCTTCTTCATTAGTTTGGGATTCTTAGTTTTCCAGTTGATCAATAACTTTTTAAAACAACACTCACCAATTTGGAAAGATTATGGACTTTTTGATTTTTCTAAATTTTTTCATCATGTATATTTGCTTATTATGAATATTTTAATTATTTGCTCGTTGAAGATCTTTATCTTCTTTATTCCCCCTTTATTGCAGCAACAAGGGATTCTTCAAATTTGCTGGCACATGAGGCTGCATTTGTGTTGGGTCAAATGCAAGATGTTGATGCTATCCCTGCTTTGGAGGCCGTTCTTAGTGATCTTTCTTTACATCCCATTGTTCGACATGAGGTGAGTTTATATTAATCCTTTTGTATGATATTCCATTTTTATTTTGAGCAATCGATGATTGGCCTTTGCCTCATTAAATTTAATGGTAAATAACGATAAAAGCAAAAATAAAAAGGGGAAAATCTTTTTCATAATACTTTATGCGCACAAGGGGGTTGAAGATTTATCAAGTATGATGGGGCTGTGCTCCATTCTTGTTTTGTCTCATCATCCTTGTCATTTTTATCATAGTGGCTGATATTAAAATAGGGCAGGCGGCTGATCTTTGGGTGCAATTAAATAGAGTAATGTTCCTTCTTTAAAGATTAGTTTGGTTCTACATCCAGCTCAGGAGGTTCGAGAAACTTGTGAATTGGCAGTTAAGAGAATAGAGGAGTTGAAGAATGCTGGTAGCGAAATTGAATTATCCACAGTGCAAAAATCACCTTTTATGTCAGTTGATCCAGCTGCACCAACTTCATCTTGCTCTTCCATAGCTCAGCTGAGGTTTGTCTCTGTTATTAGTATGGTTGCAACCTTTAGCTACTTTATTGTTCAGGTTGTTAGCATATCTTTTATTAATTTGAAGGGAAGTTCTTCTGGATGAAAAGAGAGTCATGTATGAGCGGTATGAAGCTCTTTTTGAGAACTCCGAAACCGTGGTGAATATGAGGCTGTCACCGCTATAATTGATTCCTTGCATTCGAAAAGTGCTCTGTTGAAG
>JAYMTB010000068.1:0-20561 GCA_036897585.1 Francoa sonchifolia | reverse complement strand
ACCATTTACGCAGGAAACCACGCCACTACCGCAGTCTCCATTCTGCACACCCACATTTCATCATTTTGGCATACTACGTAATCACCGAGCTATTCACAATCCAGATTCCCTTTTTACCCTTAATTTTCTTTCAAATTTACGAAATAACCATTGCATGCATGCTCCGAAAAATCAGAACCGTTTAAATTTCATAACAGAATTAATCACACGGTTTTAACTTCACCATCACTAATCCCTCACATGAAGCACCAATACGATCACATGTTGCCACATCATCGTCTATGCCATCAGGTGATTATGTGGCAACAAATTATTGGTTTGGTGCAAGTGATAGTCATTGGACCTGGTCCATATTAGAATTTCTCCTTTTCCTTCTAGACCTTGCTCGCATGCAACGACATTTTCACTTCATCTTCTCTCTTTCCTTCGACGCCTTGCTTACATAGAATTTCTCCTCTTTCCCTCTCTTCTCCATTGTTCGTTTCTCTTCATTCAAAATGCAAGGTCAAGGATCCGGTGACGGCAGTGGCTCTTCGTCATCGCTCAGCCGTGAGTTTGAGCAGCGGCTGACACTTCAGAACCAACCGCCGGTGACTGCTGTTGCGGCAAATATGACGACTCCGGCGTCGGCCTCGTCGAAGGCTGTTAGGTTTCCCCTGAGGCCTGGTTATGGTACTGTTGGAGATAGAACTGTGATCAGAGCAAATCATTTTATGGTGGAGCTTGCGGATCGTGATTTATGCCACTACGATGTAAGCATAGCTTCAGGCGTTGTGTTTATTTTACTGAGATAATGAAGAAATGTCTGAAGAACGTTTTGCTTCACATTTTTACGGTTATTAAAAACTGATGATATCTATAGTTTTTTGGTTAGTCTTTTCAACACTTTAGATCGCTGTTTTTCGGATTTGTCTCCGATGCTGTAGTTTTTCTATTTCGCTCTAGAAAAATTGCTTCCATCACCATTTTGTGTTTTCGTTTGTGCTTCTGTTTCAGTACTCCAGTGTTCGTATTCTACCAATTTGGTTTCCTAGCAGAAAAACAGCAGGAAAAGTAGGGGAAACGATCGGTTACAACTCTGAATCACACATGTATATATATACATACACACATATATATATATATATATTTTTTTGCTTTTTTGCTCTGATCGAACGGTCATAATAATGCTTTCTCGATCTGCATTTTTTTCTTTGTATTTGAATCGTCACTAAAACGATTCACGAAGTATTATAGCTGTATTTTCTATTTTTGTGCTTTGTATATTTTGAAATTTTTAGTCTGTATTTCCTTGCTTTTGCATTTGCACTGCTTTCGTTCTTTTTCTCTTTTGGTACTTCGAATTTGTTCCATCTGCTACTATTTACTCATTGTCCTTGTTAACTCCATTAATATATATGTACTTGACAATTTCTTTTTCTTTTATTATATACTGGTATCCTCGACCTTATTTGTTTTTTCCTTTAACCGTGTATATATTCTAAGTTAAAATAACTTTTACTAATAATTCAAAAATTAAATTCCAACTTGATCATTCAGTATATTATCTGCTTACTTTTATACAGATATACTGTGCTTTTGCCTCACTGTTAATTTTCTTTTGGACAAACATTATCTGGATTTTATCCTTCAGATGTTATTTTCTAATTTTTTTTTTCCCAGTGATGAGCCTTAGAAGTTCATTTTTTTCTAATGTATAAATAGATGCGTGGTATGATAGTAATAAATATATTTATTATCCTCTCTGAAAATGGAAGCAGTGAGCTTAGAATAGTTATTTATCTGGGTATAAGTTATAGCTATTATAAGTTATGCTTGACATTTGGTGATTTTAATTCTGTTGTATCATTATGGTTGCACACGTGAATGAGTCCTGACACTAGGGACTGGATCTTCGGATGGGCATGAGGGAGATGCCCTGTTGAATGTAAATAGAGCGAGAGGCTCCAGTGAGTATATATATATAGATATAGTACAAAAAATTATAAGCAACTGTATCGTGTCATAAACTATAAAATGTGAAGAAATCAATTGAAACATATATGAATATAACCTGAACATGTACAACCAACTTGTTATATAAAAGTAGCAAAGCTGCAAAGACAATAAACAATCAATATGAAATTTTCATTATAAACTATCTACTAATCAAGTTTGAAACCATGCATAACACTCTTGAATTTTTAATGTTCACCACAATTATAGCAAAAGATCTTTTCCTCTATCAATGTGGACTAGATTTTGATAAGTCTCAGACAAATGTTATTAGAAGGATGACAGTCTTCTGCAAGACGAGTGATCAAAGCATGAGAACTGTGTCGTTTTCATGTTCAATATTTTGTTTGATTATTTGTTCTTTTTTTCTTTGATTATTGGAGATTTGAAAATCTGCACGCGGAGAATTATACCTCCGGTTACTTTCATAACGATACAATAGCTTCTGCCAGTTTTATGCTTCTCCGCAATTGTTATGATTATTTGCTATAACTTTTTCACAATAACTAATTCTGGATAAAATAGTTATTCCAATCTTATGAAGCCCAGTTTGGTGTTATTATTCTTAGAACTATATCCAAGTTTCTCTTTCCGTTGGATCCTCAGCATCATAGTGTTGCCTGCAACTACTCTAAGATCTTTCTTGTTCATACATCCCATTGTCTTTTTATCATTATTTCTAACTGATGTCAAAACTCTGGTAATATTGTATCTGGGCATTCACGTGAGGGTAAAGCTGAAGATTTAAGTTTTCTTCAATCTTAAATTTTGAATTAATGGTGTATATTATAGGTCTCAATTACTCCTGAGGTGACATCACAAGGCCTCAACAGGGCAGTAATGAGACAACTACTTGAGTTGAATGGCAAGTCGCACTTTGGTGGTCGGAAACCTGCTTATGATGGCAGAAAGGGATTTTACACAGCTGGACCTTTGCCTTTCACCTCAAAGGACTTTTTCGTTCAGTTAATTGCGAAAAATGAAAGAGGATCTACAAGGTTTGTTCATTTTTCTTCTTCTTTTTTCTTCGTATTAGTTTTTGCTTCGGATTTCAGACCAAGAAGTTGACACTTTGTCTTCAAAACAGAAAGGAGAGAGAATTTAAAGTGACAGTCAAGTTTGCATCCAAGGCAGACCATCACCATCTGAAGGAGTTTCTGCACGGCAGACATGGGGATTCACCTCAGGAAATTATCCAACTTCTTGATGTAGTCCTTAGGGAATCTCCGTCTAACAAGTAATTAATCTGCCCTGGAGAAGTTAATTGTGTTTCATGATTCATTGAATGCTTATTGACGTTTACTTCTTTCATTTAATTTGACAACATAACACAGTTGTACAGTTGTTGGGAGATTGTTTTTCTCATCTAGTTTGTGAGAAAGAAAGGATATTGGTAACGGTGTTGAATGCTGGAAGGGATTCTATCAGAGTCTTCGTCCCACCCAGATGGGGATGTCCCTTCACATGGGTATGCATTTTCCCTATCTTGGCTAGATGGACTGGTTTCTGTTGCAATTTCAGATCAAAGTTCATTTACATTTGTGTTTCATCTTGAGCTGACTTCTAGATTAATAAATCATCTTCTACTTGTAGATGTGTCTGCCACATCATTTTACGAACCTATTCCGGTTATTGAATTTGTGGCAAAATTTCTCAATCTCGGGGATCCATCAAAGGTATTGTCCAGGCCGCTTCAGGATGGTGATCGTTTAAAGGTATTGCTATTGTCATCTTCCAAACCTGATAAATCATTTGCTTGCATATTGTGTTAGTTCCTCATGATGTATACATTATCTTTTTTTTTTTTTCTTTGTCTCATTGGAAGTGTATTAATGGCAACAAATATGGGGAGTACTGCAATTTGTATTTTGAATAGATGTTTTCAAATTTCAGTTAAAGAAAGTGTTGAGAGGAGTGAAAGTTGAAGTTACCCATGGGGGAGCAAAGCGTTATAAAATATCGGGCATCACAACAGAGCCAACAAGCAAATTGACGTGAGCTTTCTTAACTGATTCTCATGTCAGAGAGCAGGGAAGATACTGAGTGTTACAAAATCGTATTGTGTTTTGTGGTCAAGTGTTCAGAAACTATCTTCTTAACTGATTCTCTGTTTTCCTTTTTTGTTCTTCCCCTGATTAACTAGATTTGATGCTGAAGGTGGGCAGAAGAAGTCTGTTGTTCACTACTTCAAAGAAAAATATAATATCTGGCTTCAGTATGCCTCTTGGCCATCATTGCAGTCTGGGAGTGATTCAAAATCTATATATTTGCCTATGGAGGTTCTCCTTTTATTACCTTATGCTGTTGTCCCTTGAGTCTTTCCTTTTTGTCACACTGATACTTGAGTTCGTGTGTTTTCTCAAACTACAATAATTTGATGTGCTGCAGAGGTGCATTATTGTTGAAGGGCAGCGATATGCCAAGAAGCTGAATGAAAGACAGGTGACAGCTCTGCTACGAGAAGCTTGTAAACGACCTGGTGACCGGGAAAAGAGTGTTCGGCGGGTATAAGTACTTAAAATTTCTCCGTCTGCGTTTTTTTCACTTCTCATTTTGTTCGAGTATTATTTCACTGATTTCTCTTTCATGTTTTGCAATCTTTTTATTCTGAGTAGAATTCTTTTGCAGATTGCCCAGTTCAACAATTATAGAAATGATGCTTTAGCAAAAGAGTTCGGTGTACTTGTTAAGAATGAGCTGACAACAATTGAAGCCCGTGTTCTGGCACCCCCTCTTGTAGTTTATTTGTCCTATTTATGTTTCTTTTGTTCAGTATGAAGTTAATATAATCATTTATTAACATTCCACACTCCACTATGTCCGTTCTAGCTCAAGTATCACGATTCTGGACGGGATAGAGCAATCAGGCTACGCGTGGGGCAGTGGAACATGATCAATGCGGTGAACATAGTCTTCAATAAGTTTCTGTTTCACTGTTTATTATAAAAAATTATTCCTTACTGTCTCTTGCACGGATAACACTGCAGAAAATGTTTCGTGGTGCAAGTGTGAGATTCTGGATGTGTCACTTTCTCCAGCTTGAATAACCAGATGTGCGCTGGATTTTGCCATCAGTTGATTAACATGTGTCAGCACAAGGGAATGGTAATTACTCTAGGACCTAGGTATTCGTTTATTCAGCTACATCTCCACCTTAGAAAACCTTGACTCTTTGTGTATTGACAGGATGTATGCCCCACTCCTCTGTTTCCCATTCGGTCCAGTCACCCAAATCAATTAGAGAAATCACACGTAGATGCTCACTGTGCCTGCACTACTGAGGGAAAACGATTGGAATTATTGATAATCATTCTGCCTGATTGCAGCGGGTCATATGGTAGAATCCAAACTTGATGCTTGATTTCACAACGATAGCTTATTCTCAATAACTTCGTTTTTTGTTGTGCTTTGCAGGGAGAATCAAAAGGGTGTGTGAAACTGAGCTTGGAATTATGTCACAGTGCTGCCAACCCAAACATGCAAGAAAATGTAACCTGCAATATCTAGAAAATGTTGTGTTGAAGATCAATGTAAAGGTTGCTCTTCTCCCAGTCAGATAAGGTTCTTAATCTCTGGGAATTTGACATCTGATTATTTATTGGTTTTCTTTCTGTGAATAGACTGGGGGATGTAACACCGTTTTGGATGATGCTGTCCATAAAGAATACCTCTTCTGACTGACCAGCCTACAATCATATTTGGTGCTGATGTTACCCATCCTCAGCCAGGGGAGGATTCAAGCCCTTCAATAGCAGCAGTATGTGCAAGGACTTTTTTTCGAATTTGTGATATAGGCACATTCCTTATGGTGCCTATAATTTTGAGTTTGAATTTAGGTTGTGGCATCAATGGATTGGCCCGGTACTACCACATATAGGGGACTCATTTCTGCACAGCAGCACCGTGAAGAAATCATACAAGATCTCTTTAAAGTAGAACACAATTCTGAAGGAAAGCAAGTTAGTGCTGGGATGGTCAGGTACAAATTAATTAGCTCTCAGCAAATATTATGATCGGTAGTTACCTGTCTACGAATTCTATTTCACAATAATGTTTCAGGGAACTTCTCATCGCCTTTTGGAGATCTACAAATCAGAAGCCGAAAAGGATAATCTTCTATCGGTATCTATTCCCTGGATAATCAGTTGTTTTGATTACTGTTAACCATTTCTTAGGTTGTTCTTGAGGTTTTTCTTTTAAATAAACAGAGATGGTGTTAGCGACGGACAATTTAGTCAAGTTCTGCTTCTCTAGATGGATGCTATTCAGAAGGTAAGAGGGTTCAAATATTCATTCCTCTTGTGACAGGGACAGCCAATGTTTGCTGATTTGATGTTATCTCTTGGAATTACTTGACTTATATGTCTTCAATGAATAATTGCAGTATATGGAATTTCAGATGATTCCCCATTTTCTTGAAGCAACTACACTAATGCACCCTTGAATTACTTCTGTCTTTATGAATGCTTCTTTTGGCAGATTGTAAATGTATTAAAGGATTTTTTGTCATTTTTTCAGGCCTGCGTGTCATTGGAAGAAGGTTATCTGCCTCCAGTAACCTTTATCGTGGTGCAGAAGAAACATCACACCCGCCTCTTCCCTTCAAATCCAGCCCATACAGACAAGTGTGGAAACATCCTTCCTGGTATTTGTCTTGCTTTTCCAGTTAACATGCTCGTCTTTACCAATCTTGTATGAACAGGTACCGTGGTCAATACCAAGATTTATCACCCCACCGAATTTGACTTTTACCTCTGCTCCCATGCTGGAATTCAGGTAGCTTCCTCGATTTATGCTCACTTGTATACTTAAAGAGTGTCCACGCAAAGTCTTTTGATCTATCTTGAGAGTAGACTCTTTTGACATTCCACCATACAATTCTCTTTTTTTTTCTTTTTTTTTTCGTATCATTTACAGGTATGCAAGGTGCACTAGATCTGTTTCAGTAGGTCTGTTCTTGACACTACAAACTCATATATCTTCGCCAACTATTTTCACCGTCTGTTTTACTTTGATTTATGGTCTTTTTAAATGTGCAGTGCCCCCAGCATATTACGCACGCTTGGCAGCATTTAGAGCTAGGTACTATGTCGAGGGAGATGGTGTATCAGACAGTGAATCTAGCTCAGGTCCTGCTGCAAGGAGGGAGACTGCTCGAGTCTGGACTCTTCCTGCTGTTAACCCGAGGGTGAAGGAGTTTATATGTTCTATTGCTAACCCATCTTCTCTTCATAGAGTTTTCTTATATTTTGTAATCTCCAATGTGATGGTGGGAGTTTTTGGACTAGAAATATTAATTGGTTCCATACCATAACTTCTTAAGTGCATTGGTTTAAGTAGAGTCTAGAAGTTCTGGACTCATCCGAGCCGCAGGAACATGTACATACGGAATACGAGAATGTTTAAGTAGAGTCTAGAAGTTCTGGATTATGAATTTTATGGGTTGATTAATATTTTCAGAATGATTGTTTTTCAAATAAAACAATCTTATGCCTTACATGTTACTCAGCCCTCCAAACATTTTCTACCAAAGTCAGGCAAATGCAAAAAAAAGAACAAATTTATTTGCTTCTGAATGGTAGCACACACGATTAAATGTATTTGAGATTGTGTTTCTTCAAAGGCATTTAGCTATACTATATGTGTGTTGACAAATCTGAAGCACAAATGACAGAATTTGTCTGAGAGTTTCCAAGTTCCTTACTATTACAATGTGTGAAACCAGCCTATTTGTGTTGAGTCTCATAACACTTGCCGAAGACTTTTGCTGGCTTCGAGAGCATCCCCGTAATCTTTTGGGCAAGAACAGGCTGTAGACAAAAAGGAAGGACATGTAAACATGTGAGCTGAAAAAACTAATTTATTATGCTTAAAAGCACTGAGTTTTATATCAATACCTCATATTTGTTGACTCGAGAGTAGATATCCGGACCAAGCATGTGTGCAGAGATTTCATATCCTTTCTCCAACTCGCCTGGACGCCCATTCCCTGCATACCCGTGCCACTGCAATCCTTGTAATATACAATAATTAGCCACGTTATTTAGACATAAAGTAGATCTCATTTGGGGAAGAGCAAACGAACCTGTTGGCTGCTTGAATCTTTCGAATTAATCATTAGTTGATAGGGATGTTGTAAACCTTGCATATACGAAATAGATTGCGCAGCTTTCATCTTGCCCCAGTTCTGTGTATTTTTTTTTGAAGTAAGAAATCTGTTGGACGAAACTGTACTTTACATTTCATAATCATAGTTTCTGAAAACATGGGCAACTTACATGGTGATATGGTGATTGGTAAAAATCCGGTAGCATTTTAGATGCAAATTCGCGACCTCTCCAATCTGACCTGAAACCCAGAGGTTGAAATGTCATTCCATGCTGTGTAGGTACTTGTGATACAACACGGGAAGGATCCGAGTAGCCTAAAGGAGAATATCCATTGGGCGTGAAAGTAGTTGAAGATCCTGCTAAACCAGCCGGACGTCCCTTATGCTTTTTTAGAAATTGTGATCGTCTATCCTCTTTTCTTTCAGCGTTTGCAACATACAACGGCTTCTGATGGAACATGTATCCTGAGATATTCAAGAAAAACCATGACATTATGCAAAAGACAATCAATGCCAACTGAAAATTTGCATTATCATAATTTGTTTTGGTGTTTTCTTCGTTTTCACTTAATGATAACTAATGCTAAAATACATGTTGACTACTCTCATGCCTCTAAAGTTTCACAAAACAGTATTGTCACTAATTTACCCACCACATTTGTATAAGAAGGTGGCTCTATTTTGTAATCCTCATTTACATAGATCCTATGTCTATTATAACAAAATATTTCGGCAATATATATGGATCATATGAAACCAGATAACATTGCAAAGAATCATCAAAAGAATGCACAAAATACTTGTATCACTAATAGTTACAATTCACATGATTCTGTTTGCCTAAAGGACTGTAGAAGACCTATAAAGTATACCAGCCAAAGTATATTAGATTAATTCCTTTACTACTCTACCAAACATATAAAGTGGTGTATGTTACCGCGAAAAGTGTTCAGAGCTATATTTGCCTCCTCAAGGGTGGAAAAGCAGACAAATCCAAACCCCTTACTTATTCCTTTGTCATCTCGCATGATTTTCGCAGAAGTAATTTTGCCACACTGACCGAAAAATTTTCGCAGCTCTTCATCTGTGACATCATCATTAATGTTCTTCACATACACATTACATCCCTGCATAAAATGATCAATAGAAAGTTGATTATAAGTAGGCAAATATTTGGAGACTGATGAGCATGTTTTTACCTTGCATTTCAGTCTCTGCTCCTTGCATTTTTCTTCATATTGATGACGCAAAAATTTCTCGCGCTCAGCTTTCTTCTGTGCTATTCCTACATACAAAACCTGTGAACCTACAATGCGAACCACAACACAGTTAGGTGCTATTACCTATTTTCAGTTAAGGCCATAAAGAAATGCATAATCTACCAAGTTCTGATCCATTCAATGCTTGCATGGCCTTTCTCGCATCATCTGGTAATTCAAAGTTCACAAAGCCAAAGCCTCTTGAGGTACCATTTTCGTCCTTTGCAATAACAAAGCTTGCAATTTTCCCAAATTCAGAGAATTTTTCTTTCAAAAGATCTTCAGCAACATCTGGATCCAAATTCTTCATATACAAATTTGTGTATTTTCCGCTCTGGCTAGGCAAAATACGATCTTTCTTATTGACAAAGCTTGTGACATATCTGTTACATAGATAAGATAGAAACAGAAAATATTCATACATTGACGATAAAAACATTTTGCATAGGAGCAGCCAGAGAGACACTCTCTGCCACAAACTAACACATGTATCAGATATTCCATAAAATACTGAAACAAGAGAAGAGCCAGACATACAACTTCTTTTCTTCGAAATTAGAGTCATTTAGCTTCTCGATGGCAGCAAGTGCAGATTCCTCTGACTCAAATTGAACAAAGCCATAACCTTTACTCTTTCCATCCTCAACCATTGCAACTTTGCAAGACAAGATTTTCCCAAAATTTTGAAACATGTCTTGAAGCCCAAGATTATCAATTGACTTAGGCAAGTTCTGCAAAAATACAAAATTCACATTGGAAACGACTAAACCTAACAATATCAACTCTCATCTACTTAAGTTATCAGCGTATAAGATACCTTAACAAACACATTTCCTTTTCCACTTTTCCTAACAATAGGATTACGATGTGACCATGTAACTCTCATCAATTTTCCGTTCAATGCAGTGTTGTGCTTTGCCTCAATAGCTCGAGTTGCTATTCAAAACCAGAAATCACCAAAACAAAAAAAATGAGTGGGAATAACAAATTCTTTTAGTAAGGCAAACATAGATTCATAGGAAAAGATGTGGGAATTAATAATGCCATTAGTGTTCATGTAGGAGAATGTAAATTTAGGCAAATGAAAAAGTAACCAAACTTTTGCCTCAAGATAAATATGTCAAACTACTCTAAATGTAAGAACCCAAAGAAAATCAAATTCCCCTTGCCCATTTACAATGTTTTGAAAACCCAAGAGCAACCACAATTGGCAAACAATAAAACAAATCATAATGTGTTCTATCATATTAGTAGAATAAATTCTTTAAAAAACTCTCTCTCACAGTTCTACAAGATCATAAAATCAAAAATTATTTTGTCAACTACTTCAACCAAAAAAATCTTCAATGTTTTTGTTTGAGAAAAAAAAACTTCAAAAAGTAGCCTAATATTGTTGAATTAAGTAAAACAGGGGTTTCAATTCTTCTCATGCAATAAAATATTTGATGAGGCCCAACTTCTCACTAGCCACATTTTCTCAGGAACCAGACAGGACAGTAAAGAGAAATTGTGAATAATAATAATAAGAAAACCAATTTCAGTTCTAACAGAAGTTGATTATCATCTATGATCAGAGCTTTTAATTCTTTATGTGAATGTGTTCTTTGCAAAATGACGTACTATTTCCCAAACAATCTTAGATTTCATTTTCAAGAAATTAAACTATTGCGTTACCCTAAATCGGTTCAACTCTTTTCTTTCCTCTTTCTGTAAATCAGAAACAATGTAAAGAACATCTAACGATTCTCTCCCATTTTCTTTAATCGCCAAGAAAAGAAACACAAACGATCTTTATGAAAAAAAAGAAGGAGTATTACCGTCATCCAGGGAAGAAAAGTTAACGTAGCCATAACAGAGGGAGCGGCCAGAAGAGATATCCCTACAGACTCGTACAGACGTAATACTATTGAACTCAGAAAAGGCCTCTTTGAGCTCGGCATCGGTGAGTTCTGGATGTAAATCTCCAACAAAGATCGGCACCGTCTCGTTCCTGGCTATAGCCGGAGGAACAGCCATTGATCAATCAACCAATCAATCCACCGCCGCGCCACGAAACAATCGCAATGCCTCACAGAGAGAAAACCAAAACAGAGACTGAAAAGTAGCGTTTCTTGACGAAAGAAGAAATGTGAAGGGATCTATATATATAGATACAATATATAGATACATAGATACATATACAAGAGAGAGAAAAGTGGAGTCCGCTATGGATTTTGCATGAACGTACGCGACGCACCACTCAAAAGTTCTCAACCTTAGACCTTTCACGCTCCTTTACAGCGCGTCGTCTCTACCTTCCATCACCCATTTAATTTTTCTTACATATTTTCTCAATATAGTTTAGTTTTAATTTCAGATATTATATAGTCATAATATTATAATTTAATCATTTTCTAAACAATTATTTATAGTACCTAATTTGTGTTCTAATTTTATTTTTATCTAACCATCATCCATTCATAACTAAATAAATTTAAGTTACAGTCATAAAATTATTAATTCATAAGATACAAGTAAGTTATATAATACTTGAACTGAATATCTACGTACGGGACTGTCTAGAACTTAATTCACAATCTATTTTACCCTTTATTTTGTTCAATATAACAAATCACACGTAACAAACATGGTATTAAAGCGGAAAAAAAAAAGTTTTGATGAGTGATTGTTAAATTCTTAAAAAAAAATTGATCAATAAGTTCTTAGATATTCATTCAATAAATATGACAAACTCTTGAAAATTCCTCCATTGTTAGCAAACACAACAACACAATCACTACTTTGCCTTTCAATTAAGCATCGCCTCCATTAATCTCATCCGCTATAAAATCCCAATCACTCAAAATTCTTCCTCAATTTCCTAAAACCCATCTACAAAATGCGAGTTTTCGGTCCCTTCTTCATCTTGGCTTTAGCCGCCTCAATAGTTCGATTGTCGGCGGTTTACTGTGGCTTTCCGGCAAGTATTTTGCCACTCGAAAGGGCTTTTCCGATTAGTGAACGGATCCAACTTGAGAAGCTTAGAGCTCGGGATCGTGCAAGGCATTCCAGAATCTTGCAAGGTTCAGTGAGTGGTGGTGGTATTGCTGATTTTACAGTTCTAGGTTCTGCCGATATGTACGTGGTCGGGTAATTTGATCAATTGGGTCCTTTTTTTGTTGTGATTTTTAGGTTTTTAATGTGTTTGCATTGATGGGTCTGTCTTGAATTGTGAATTTAATGATTGTTTGGAAGAATTTGGTGTTCATTGTTGTCCTAATTAGTCTTGATCTTAGGTTGTTCTTGTTATGTGTAGGATCTGACTATGTTCTTGACTTCTTGGGCTCTTTGTTTGATTAGGCTTTATTTTACTAAAGTCAAATTGGGTTCTCCTCCAAGAGAATTCAATGTGCAGATCGATACTGGAAGCGATATCTTATGGGTCCAATGCAATTTCTGCAGCGCTTGCCCTCAATCTAGTGGACTTGGAGTAAATTCTGATTCCTTCATTCAAGTGATCTAATGAAGCATTTCACATTGTGCTTATGCTATTGTTCATTTTTCAGATTGAGCTCAGTTTCTTTGATGCAGCGAGTTCATCCACTGCATCACTTGTCCACTGTTCAGACCCATTATGTAATTCTGAAGTTCAAAATGCAGCTGCTCAATGCTCTGGACAGGGTAATCAGTGCATTTACTCGTTCAAATATGGGGACGGAAGTGGGACTTCAGGTTATTATGTATCTGATGCATTGTATTTGGACATGATTGTGGGGCAGTCTTTAATTGCTAATTCTTCAGCTCCTATTCTTTTTGGGTGAGCTGTTATTACTTTGTTCAAACTTGTTTTATGTATAGTTGGATTGAAAATATTCATTAAGATAAAGAGAACTTATTGATAACTATAGGGTTAGTTGTATTGATCACAATTTATTGATTACTAGCATTATATCATAGGTTGTGTTTTCCATACATTTTGTTACCTAGCTCCTTTCTTACGTTACATTTACTTATTTCTTTGGATGTTGGTTTGGGTACACAGGTGTAGTACCTACCAAACTGGGGCCTTGACTAAGACAGATGAAGCAGTTGATGGTATATTTGGCTTTGGTCAAGGGGATCTGTCGGTTATATCACAATTGTCATCTCGTGGGATAACACCGAAAGTGTTCTCTCATTGCTTAAAAGGAAATGGAAACGGAGGAGGAATACTGGTTCTTGGTGAGATTTTGGAACCAAGCATCGTTTATACTCCGCTTGTCCCATCACAGTACGTACTTCTGAGAATTTTTTCTTCTTCTGAGTTCTCTTAACTATCTTCTGATAATGTATTTGCGAATGTTATCATTAAATCATGTTGAACTTTCTAAGTAAATCATTCTTAGTCAGCGAATAAAGGAAAGAAAAAAGCATCTTTTAATTAATAGAAAGGATATTGATGGTAATAAAGGGTATTTATGCAGTTGGTGTTTAACAAATGTGTGTGTGTGTGTGTGAGAGAGAGAGAGAGAGATGTTTGACATCATGTTACAAGCCATCCATCTTCATGCCACTTCAACAATTGTCAAGAGTTCGAAAATTTGAACATCATTTTGCTAAGAATGACTTTCCTCAGCATAAAATAGGGTTGTCAATGATGGTAGGACCCATCTTTCTTCTCTTTGCTCGTCATTGTCTCCAGTATTATTGGTCCCGTCAAGGACTAAAACTAGCAGCTAGCACAGCATGCTTGTCTTGGTAGTGTGATGGAGGTGTATATCTAGGTTGTCTAGGCCTTCTTTATAGCAGATGCTATTTAAGTGGGTGTCGTTTCTTGGTTTGATTCGAGTAGGACTCCTCCGCTCACAAACACTGAAATATATCTGTTCACATATATTTAGAGTTTCAGCCTGGTTTGGTGGTTACAAAGCATCAAGAAGAGGACTGTGTATTCTATAACACCTGTTGTAAGAGTACTGTAATATCCAAAAGTAGGTCAATCATCAAACTTTTGTTTCTTTTTGTGAATTATTTCCTATGCACGTAGATATTTTATTGTTCGATTTTTTTATTTTTTCTGTTTTAATAGGAAAATACGAATACTACTTTGCAGTTAGTTTGACACTTTCCTAATTTCCAGGCCTCATTATAATGTCAATCTGCAGAGCATTTCTGTCAATGGGCAATTGTTGCAAATTGACCCAGCAGCATTTGCAACCTCAAATACCCGAGGAACAATAGTCGATTGCGGAACAACTTTGGCTTTCCTTGTCGAAGAAGCTTATGATCCTTTTGTCAGTGCTGTAAGTTTGAATTTGTCTTGTAATTTGCTCAGAATAAGCAGTTTTATAGAAATGCTACCTTACATACATAGAAATAATAGAAGGCTAAGAATTTAATTACCGTCCCCATTAATCTTACTGCCACTTTTTATTCATCTTACCGTTTGATACGGATTTTGTTTGACAGCTATTTTCGTCTTGACAAAATTCTTTTCATCTTTTATCAGCCTTCCATATGATCAAATGCTAATAATAAGATCTAGGTAACTCTTAAGTCTCAATTTTGAATCAACAGAATCAATAATGTTCTTCAATTATTCATAAAAATAGCAAAAAATACTTACAAAACTATTTTGACAACTTAAGCAGACTTTTCAAGCACTTCAATATGAATGGTTGTCGCCCATTGACATATCCCATATTGCTTTATCCTTTGATTTTTGACGTGAAAAGTGGATTTGGATTAGAGTTGTCTGCTTGTCAGACCTGACATCCAAATCAGGCACATACATATTTTCCATCCATTTTAATTTTTCCTTAGTTGACTCTTATTGAATGTGTAGATAACTGCTACTGTTTCACAATCTGCTTCTCCCAAGATTTATGAAGGGAACCAGTGTTATCTAGTTCCCACCAGGTTCGTTCTTTAACTTTGTTTTCAAATGATATTCTCATCATAAATCTGAATGATATCCATGTCTGTCTTGTATGCAGCATAGGTGAGATATTTCCAACAGTCACTTTAAACTTCGCAGGCGGAGCATCAATGATTTTAAGACCAGACGAGTACCTTGTAAATCAGGGTTTCTCTGTAATATGTTTTACTTGCCCCTTTTGTTCGTACATTTTTTTCGAATGTACACAATTAGAATGATTCTCGTGGACATTATATCGTTAATATCTAGGCTGCTTTATTTGTTACAGGATGGTGCTGCGCTATGGTGCATTGGTTTTCAGAAGGTTCGGGATGGCATAACAATTTTAGGAGGTTAGTCATTCAAACTCCCCAAACTATCACATAAAATTACTGACGACCCCAAAATTATCATGGCCCTAGATCTCCAAGATATGGTATAGCCTTTGTCGTCGCTAACCTACTAATGGTATCAGAGGCGACCTAGTTACTATTGTGTAGATCGTTGGACAGTAAACCAATGACTAAATATGGAATACATGACACATCGGATTATGGTACTGGAAAATCTTAACATTATTAATGATTAAAGTGAACTGACTAATAGTAATGGTCCTTTGGTCGTATGTTATTGAGGACGAAATTCAATTCTAATACAGTGAGAGATCTGGGTCGTTATGAAAATAGAATGTTACAAAAAATTGCTTTTACCGATTCACAAAAAAATGTTTCTTTCTCATATTTTATTTATTCATTACGGTACCATTCTTATACTTGTCACATTAAATTCTGAAACTCATGTTTAGGCCGAGGTATTATTCTTATTACAAGTTCACAAAACTTGTTTGTTTCTTGGATTTGCAGATCTTATTTTGAAGGATAAGATATTCGTATATGATCTTGCTCATCAGCGGATTGGATGGGCCAACTACGATTGTAAGTTCACTCGGTTTTGACTACATGTGATATTTTTTTCTATCTCTTCTGACACCACCCTCACTCCCCGACAAGCACGTAATAATAATTTATATGTTCTCAGGTTCGTTATCTGTAAACGTGTCTCTAACTTCGGGCAAGGAGTTCATCAATGGACAACTTAGCACAAGCAGCTCATCCAAACCTATGCTCTTGGAGCTTCGGTCTATTTGCATCATGGTTCTCCTTGCATTCCTGCAGTTTAAACTTTGATAATTTGAAACATCAGGTTCAAATTCATGTCTTTGATTAGTGGCATTAGCAATGTTTCCCGTGTTCTAATTGCTGTTGTTGTATTTGGGCGATTGTTTTTCTTCGTAGCAGAAATTCCGCCCTCTCTCTCTCCTTGTAAAGGTCCTTCCATCTCGAGCAATGCCAAAATTGTAAATTACTTATTCGGTTTACTTTTGTAAACTTGTTTACTTGGTTCGATATGTTCAAAATATCAAAATTCACATTGATTAGCCTGTTTATAATAAAGCAAACATATTTGCTTGATGGATTGATATGATTTTGTAGCAAAAATACAAAGACCAAGGAAGGAAAGACATATACAAAGATCCAAAGATTACAAATTTTATATTTGTGAATTCACTGATTAGATTGTCTATATTTTTTCGAATAAATTCGATCTTCCATCAAAGTTCAGCAAGTTAGAATGTTTTCTTTCGGGCTACAAAAAGGGTTAGTGTTAATATACATATACGATAATAATTTTACAAATTTGAGTACTTAGAACAAGAAATTATTTGACATAGTATCATAACATAAAAGTCAAATATAAAATTTCTCCCTAGTTATTGTATTTGGTGTAATCCAAGTTTAATAACTTAATACAAAGAATAAGTGAAGTAATCTATGATATTAGCACAAATGTACCAAAAAGTACTGAGAAAGTGAAGTGCTTTAATGATGGTAATATAGTGAGTCCAGTAGGCCATGAAATGGGCTTTGAGCACATTTATTTTTTCCTATGAAATTGGGTATTCAAATCAATAAGGTCAAAACAAAAGATGGGACCTTTTACCCAAATCATTGACCTTTGGCATAGCCAATTGTACCAATGTCTTTAGGTAGCATGACCTTGATTCAAACATCTCAACACCCTATTTGATGTTAATAGCCCATGAATTAAAATTTCAGTAGTTTTGTAATCTTCAGAAATTACCTCTGCCTAAAAAACAAGTGCTAGTGAATACTTGAATATTGAGAATCCTACACATTTGATTATCACGTGAACCCTAAATTATGGGTAAGATTTTTGAAAAACAAGTTAGTTCCACATGCATTTTTTGTCACCTTTGTTAAAGGGAGGAAGTTTCCTCAATATCTATATGGGATTTTGAAATAAATTTTATTAATAAAGTCAATGGGTGTTGTTTGAAATCCTTCATTCATACATAGTGGTCCAAAGTCTCAATTTCAAGTCAATTATTTGTTATCTTTATACTTTGGGTTGACAAATATCAATATTTACATGAAACTTTTTTTTAATGTTAATTGAAGAGTTTTTAGCTTTGTTTAATAATTAATTTAACACGATTCACACGAATTAACTCGAGATTGAGAAATATAAAAATAAGATACGGTTGGTTTCTTTACTTAGGAGGACCACAAGTCCATTACATGAGAAACCGACAACACTCAATAACCTTTTATGGGGATAATAATTAGTTTTTATTTTTAAATGATTAAAGAATTACATTAGTGATTGAAATAGGTCCAAATTGATATCATACTCATATTGAAAACTAATTATGTACCCATATCTTCTTACTTAGATTGGTTAAGCAATCCTACCATTAATTGTACCAAATCTGATACACCTAGGTTGTGCATGCTACCATTTTCAGCGTAACACAAATACCCCATATGAAAATAAATTAATATACTTTGAAGTTATTATATCCTCTTCAGCTGTCGGACCAATTGGAAAAAAAAAAACTATTTTTCTAATTTTTCATTTTTTAAATATTTTTTTGAATTTTTAAAAAGTATTCTTTTTCTTTAACTAACTTCTTGTTGCCACACATATTATTTTATATTTTATTACAAAGAATACAAATATATATGTCCTAAAATAAATAATTTGTTATTTGTTTTTATTAAATTATAATTTCTTTAACAAACCTATGATGTCATGTATACCTAACTTTATAATTTATTTAAGTAATTGATTAAATGCCTTTTAAGAAAATAAAAGCCTACAGTCCTATAAATATTTTCTTCTTATTATCAATTAATCTAATTAATTAGTAAGTACTTGAATTGTGTATTAAAAGATCAAATAATCTAAATCTCATCAATTAAAAATCAATCCAAGCTCCATTGAATTCTAGTATACATAAATATAATTAATTAATTTAACCGGCTCAAATTTTAATAGAATCAACTACATATAACTTACTAATGATTTAATTTTTGTAACAATCAAAAATTAATTTATCAATTAATAAAAAAAATATTAATGACTATTTTTTTTTTTACAATTTTCACATTTTTTATCCTGAATAGATATTCCAACCTAAATATAAAATTAAAATATAAAACAATAATAGAAAAGATCCCGTAAATTAAAAATTTAGGATAAGGCATTGGATTCGAAGGAGCCTAATATTGAATAGTAAGATCTGATTCGTTATAAATAAGAGCAAATTCCAAATTGAGACATGCACTCAAAAAATGCAGCGTTTCATAAATTCCACGTGGAAATTAAAAAAAATCCAGCTGGCGAATAATCTTTATGTAACAGCTAATTCGGCCCATACGTAACCAAATAGCCGACCTTGTGGCTTACGTAGCGACGCAAACAAAGATCCAAAGCTGCGTAAGCGCCAAATTCCACCTATCCCTCTCTATCTTTCAATCCAACGGCTCAAACTCATCTTCGTCAACCACACTTAATCTTAACCCTCCACTTCTCAACTCTATAAACCTCTTTCCCTTTCTCTAAACGTTGTTTGTGTGTTGCTCATTTCGCTTCTCCCTCTCCCTCTCTTCGCCGGCGATTTCACCGCCGCGGTGGTTTACGGAATCTCTCGTTTCGTTCTATTTCAGTTTATTGCGCATTGTTTGGGGGTGAAAATGTCGGTTCCGCCATGGTTAGAGCCATTGTTAAACACAGAGTTTTTCTCTGTTTGTAGAAAGCATGAAAACTCAGCGAGAAATGAATGTAATATGTATTGTTTGGATTGCAACTGTCCTGATGCGTTTTGCTTTTACTGCCGTTCATCGCGTCATAAGGATCATGAAGTGATTCAGGTATGCGGCGTGATTTACATTGTGATTGATTGTTTTTGTGCGAATCTGAGTTTGAGATTTGTAAATTTTTTGAGATTTAATGGCAGATTAGGCGATCTTCATATCACGATGTTGTTAGAGTTGCAGAAATTCAAAAAGTATTGGATATTAGTGAAGTTCAAACCTATGTAATCAATAGCGCTAGAGTTCTGTTTTTGAATGAAAGACCTCAACCGAAATCAGGCAAATCAGTCGCTCATGTTTGTGAAATCTGTTCTAGAAGTCTCTTGGATCCATTTCGCTTCTGTTCTTTGGGATGTAAGGTCAGATCATCTTCTTGAATCTCGCCATAGCCGCATTTCATCAAACATTTTGCATTCATCATGATCTACATTCATAAATTCAAATTTCAAAATCAAGAAACAAAATCTTCTGTATTAATTAAATTCTCTTCTCACAGATTATAGATTATCTCTTTCCATTTTGATTCCGATTTTCAATTTCTCTCCAATTTTGATTAATCATAATCATTATCATTCGTTCATGAAAATCTCCTCATTCTTGATGATAATCCTTTCGCTACAATTTAGGATAATTTTATCTCACATTTTAATGCCTCAAACTTCAAAATCGTACTCATTCATTCACAGAAATCTCCTCATTATTGATGATTCGCATCTCAAAATCACTCGATCATAATCTTTCGCTACATTTTAGGTTAATGCATTTTAATTCCTCAAACTTCAAAATCATACTCAGTCATTCACAGGAATCTCCTCATTCTTGATGATTCGCAACTTCAATCAAGGAAATCTCCACATTCTTGATGATCGAATCTCACGCTTACTCAATCATAACTACAATTTAGGTTAATTTTATCTCGCATTTTAATGCCTCAAACTTCAATCACACTCATTCATTCTCAAAAATCTCCTCATTCCTCACTATTAGCATCTCAAACTTACTCGATCGGAATCAATTTAGGTTAATTTCAATACTCTTACAAAATTCATCAAAATCTCCTGATTCTTGATGATTTCGCATATCACGCTTCCTCGATTAACGACATTGTGGCGATAATTTCAATGAGATTTGAATTGAATTAAATC
>JAYMTB010000067.1:0-20591 GCA_036897585.1 Francoa sonchifolia | reverse complement strand
AGTATTCACAAATTTCCTGAATTTATACTGCATAGTTTTACCAAGTTATTTAGGTAAACTAACCAAGAAACCAATGCTGAAATGAAGTAATATAATTAGATAGCTCGAAATCAATTGACACCAACCAATATCCAGTAAATTCCACAACTAGTTAACTTGGAAAACAACACAAAGAAAGTAGTAATTAGACAGACCTTAGGAAGGCGAATCAGTTTGACTCCAAAGCGATCATTAGCTCGAGCCATCAAAGAATCGGGCGATGCATCATGATCACCGGTGTAGACGACACAGTCGAGATCTGGATTTTCTTCCTGGATTGCTTTGACGGCGCACCAAAGCACCCTCTCCCCGCCGCCGCCATCATTGGTGTATGGGTGGAAGAAACCAACGGAGCGTTTTCTGTGAAGTGTAGCATAGATTATGTGTGAAGCAAATCTCAAAAGTATGGCGATTAGGAATGTAATCGGAGTCCAGAAAACAAACCCAATTGCCATCAAATTCGAATTTTGTTCAAATTTTACAGGGAGCTTAGCTTATGATGAACTCGAAACAGAAAGGAAAGGACTTTTGGTGCAGGGCAAACGAAGTCACTCAAACATAACTAAAACCGACCCGAAGACCCGACCCACCCATAAACTATGATGTTGACATGTTTGGGCTCACTTTCAAATGGATGGAGCTCTTCCGTTCCTACTATGACATATTTTTTGGTTCTACATACGAGTGTATATGCTTGCGCGCGAGTGTGAGGGCGTGTGTGAATTAAAATTATAACAAAAACTAATGTTTTACGGTATTTGTACAAATAATTGCGTAAACGTAAACATCTATTTTGTCCTAATTAAAATATTTTAACATTTGTAAAGATCACAAAAATACTCTAACCAAGCAGAGGACAAATAAAGTATACAATGCTGTCTTGCCTTCGAATTCCTCATGTAAATACTCATTTTCGTCTACTTTCATATCTTTTCTCATGTTCTCTCTTCTTCTCCCCTTTGTGATTAAGACCATTTAGTAGTACTTACAATAAGCCCGTATGCATAATGCTAATTCCTGACCTACTTAATAACTGTTGTAGTACACTTTAGCAAATAATGAAGGATATCATCTTCGTTTTAAAAAACAAAAGAGACATAATTTTGACAAGACCATGTTCGTACATGTTAAACACAGCCCTGAAATCATTGTAGCTCACAGAGGAATAAAAGATGAGAAGAAAGATAATCTGCTAACATAAATATCACATCTGAGACCAAATATCACTCACAAATCAAAGGTGGGACAAAAGAAATGTCATTACAATGGCGAGGGACAACACGACAAATGATGACCCCGGTAACGTTTGTATTATATTCAGGAAATTTCTGCTCCTCGATGAAATTAGTAAAATACAGAAATCCTAAGCTCATTACTAAAAAAAATGCTCTACAATCAAAAGAATATTACAAGACATCCACACTTCCTATAACACAAGAAAAATTACATTATTTCAAATAGCCGATAAGCCAACAGAACACAGGAACCAAAAATTAGGGCACCACAACAATGCCAAAGGGATTGCCCAAATTTCTGTGCTGGTTGCCCTACAAAAGCAAGTTTCCTTCATTGCTAGATCCAACCGCAAAGTCACCACTGCATCAGTAGTTTCCCATAGGTGGCATGCCATAAGCTGGCATTGGAGGCATCCCCATTCCGCCCATGGGTGGTGGTGGCGCATAACCTCCCATTCCTGTTCCACCCATACCTGGCATTGGTGGCGCAGGCAAAGCAAGAGGAAGCAACTGAGCATACATGTTCTGCATTAACACACAAACCATCAATTAGTTTTGTTTGTCCTGGGCCCACTCAATAATGAGAGCAAAATCTTGGTAAGGTGCTGAAGACAGTACTCTGAATGGTATAAATATGGATCACATCCTGCAAAGGACTTTACATAATAGATGCGGTTTGTGAATACCAAGGAATACTTTTTAAAGGAAATTTAAACAGGTTCCAAACTATTTACCTGCTGCGCAAGTACGTCCTTTTCTTCTATCTCTTTAGCCTTAACTTCCTTGAGAGCCTCAATTTTGTCCTTCACAAGTTCATCAACTTTCCCCGTGTACTCACGGACAAACTGCAAGGTCAATACATGAAAGTGAGGCAAATAATTGGGTGCAAGATTCAGTGTGGGATGACCATAATCTGAGCAAGCTTCAGAAGCAAAGACAGCTCAGAGAAGAGATGAACCAAGTTCGAAAGTTAAGTACCAATAAATTAAGAAAAGTGCTCAATCCAAAATGCACAATGAACACTCATTTAGGTAGAAACATATGGTCGTACAGTTTTTGAAGTACTAATAGAACAGTCATCATTAATGATGAAAGCTTGAGGCTTAAGCACATCATCTAATGTTTGTCGCGAAAGGTTTAGCTTAGAAAGCCCAGCAAATCATCCATCCAAAGGCTTTGAGAAATCCAAAAATAAAAACTAAAAAAAATCACCTGTAATACATATGGGAATGCAAAGTCAATCATATTGTTCATCCAGGCAAGTTCAAGGACAATGTCCGCCCGAAGTAAATCGTAACAAACAAAAAGGCACGATGAAAAGCATTCCTTCTTTCCCTGCAAAAACGGACATCACAATATGATGTTAAAACAAGTTCAAGAGTTGATAGAAAAATTATCGGAGTAAGAACACAGAAACAAAGGAAAAGACTATGAACCACATTATAAAACCAAACTTAATATTTGACATCCATGAAACAGGACAAGCTGTACACTGCACCAGAATTCCTCGACCAAGAAACCATTTAAAACTACCGCACATTGGCGACACCATACACACCACCAGCTTACACCAACAGATGACACCTAGAAACACACGTAACTAACCAAACAGATAAAACCTTTACTACTACCACAATTTTTATCCCCCAGGAGATCTCTATTCAATTAGCAGTGCCAGTGATTTTTACTTCCTTCTAAATCAGAAGGATCTACTTTCATTCAACACCATCAAACATATTTTAGATAGATAATGATAGCTACCTGTTCAATAAAATAGACAAGCAACTCTTCAGCAAGTTCACGGTCCCCAGACTGTGAGGCTGTCTCCATAGCGTCTTTGTATAGGTTGTCTTTCTTTGACAATGCGATGGACTGCTTCCATCTGCCCGCTTTTTTATAAATATAAGCAGCAACCCGTCTCATTTCAAGAAGCTCATGTTTCTCAATCTGCTCACACCATACCATCAAGCTTGTAACTCAAATTCTTATTAATGGAGAACTACATTACTTTAACATAAAAATGCACCTCACCTTTTGTGCAAGACCTATCTGATCAAAGTTGTCATGCAAATCAATAGATTCCCTCAACCTGTCATAGTCTTCCTCCTCGACGTATATCTCATTAAGAGCCTCATTAACTGCTGACACGTTGTTGCTCTGAACTGCAACCATGTATGGCTTCACAAGAAGCAGGTGACCAGCCTGAATGCCAAACAAACAGTATGTAACTTACAGATTTATGTCAAAGGTAACAACTCATAGTCTACTTGTTGGGGGAAAAAAATCATATGTCGGCAAGAGTAATAACCTTTCGCATAATGTCAACGACACGTGTATGGTCCACACGAAGTGCAAGAACATTGAGAAGATCGTTGATAAGATCCGGATGCTCTTGCAAGTAGAAGTGAACAGCTTTGTAATATAGCTCCACACTAGCAACCTTGACTGCAACATCTTTGAACTGCATGTGATCCCACGCTTCAGGGGAATGGTTCATGATGGTAGTGGCAGCATTATCAAACTCATCATACTGGATATACAAATATGTAAGTTCCTTCCAATGCTGCTGTTCATCACAAGCCCGTATTAACTTTGGAATATTGAGACGGGTTGAAAACAGTTTGATGTGCTCCATAAGCTTTTCTGGACGGTATCTAGCATACAGAACTCCCAACTCAGTAAAGATGCCCATATGTGCACGTTCTAACCCTAAACCGCTCTCCATAAGAGATATTAGCTCATTGAAGCATCCTCTATTCTGGTAATATTCACTGACCTCCTCCAAGTCATCGACCTACAAATTTTCCAACAATTCACAAGATCAAGAAATATTTAGAGAAAATGCGTGGTCAATACTAAAATAAATAAATGGTAGTAAAAATAATAAAATGCATAAAAGGCCATCACACATAAAATATGATGGAAATATGGAAAAAGTATCCTTGTGTGGGAGCTCCAGGTTTAAAACATCCATACAACTAGAGCTAGGTTCAGTACTACATTTTAAAATTCAAGTTCAAAGCAGAAAGCAAATAAAATCTAAACACACCTGTATGATGATGTTGAGTCCACATATCTGCGCCAACCGGAACTCTTCGGCATCAACGCAAGCAAAGCAAACTTCTTTCCATGTCTTTGCACTGTTAGCTTTTCGTGCTGCATCAACAGCACCTTGGAACTGTCCTAGTTTCACTAGTGTGATAGCTAACTTGGCCCAATTAGAGATAAATGCATATATTATTTTTGCAGCCTCATATAAGGCTTCATCATACAAGCGATCGCCGACATTTTGTAGATTAGCCACATTTGGCATGAGAATGAACTCTTCAATTTCGCCCAGCCTATCAATCTTCGCATATGCATAAATAAGCTCACTGTCCACCTTTGGCTCTTTCGTCTTTTGCCTAACCATTAAGAGGTACTTCACCAAGTCATGGTAGACATTGGCATCCGTGGCAGCATGAATAACATCCAGGAACTGAGTAGCATCATCTGCACGAATAAATGACTCAATTGCATCACTCACCAGACCCTCTCTAAGTTGAGCCTTTGCCACTTGGCTCCACACAGCATCTTCTTCAACTCGAAATGCAAATTCCACTGCCCGTTCAACGCTTTGGATATTATCCAATAATACATTTACAGCCTGGACATTCAAGTTAAATTTCTTGAAAATAGCAAATGCTTCCTCGTACAGTTTCCCTTCCACAGCGACCTCCCCAACAGCAGGTCCATCAAAGTTATCTAGTCTATTAATATAATCCATAACTCTAGAAGGGTCTGCCTTAATAGCTGTCAAAATAAGCAGGTTCTGCAGATTAAAGTTTCCACTGAAAGCAGAGTTTTGGAGAACAATCTTTTCGAGGAGCTCAATTAATTCGTGGGGCAAATCAGCAGTCATAAAAGCTTTAACAGCTGCAGAAACTTGTTCTGGGCTCTTGCTTTCAGGCAAAGCAGTAGATACAACTTGATCGATAAGCTGTCTTCTGTATTCATTATCAGGACTAAGAACCTTCTCCCAGAGATCACCATCCATCCTTTCCACCACATATCTGGAATCAAAGTATGGGTAAATAAACATAAGAGACTATGTGAACATATCAACAAAGAAAATCTGAAACTCAAATCACATACCTGGCCTGCAATTTAAACAAAGAGTTCTTATTTGTCACATTGATAAGTTCATCATCACATTGACCTCTCCGATAAGCAACAACAGCCAAGGTTGGATCTCGTTTCTCACAATATTTACCCACAACGCGGGAATCATAGTAAGGGTTGGTGGTGAGAAAGTGCTCAGGATTGTTGTTGCTATCAATGATAATTTTACCCAGAGCATTGTGGACATGGACATCTTGGCTTCCCTCACTCACAAGATGCTCCAAGAACTGAGTTAGTAAGCGAAGTCGATTCCTGGCAACCAGAAGGAAAACGTAAGATGTTAATTAACATAACAGAACCAAGAGACCTAGGATAAAGGTGACAGAGTGAGACACAACCTCTTCTCACATTCTTCCACAAGAGGCTCAACTGGAAGCAGAGAACGGACAGAAAGAATAAGACCTTTGATAAAATCTTCAGGACATTCATCATCTAGAAGCTGTCCCACAACTAAAGGTGCATTCCCTGGGTTTACCTATAGAGATAAGGAATAAATTGTCAAAATTATGAATCTGCTAACTGTTCAAACTGCTAGAAGAAACCTAACATCTCGTACCTTCTGAACATAACCTTCTATGTAACGAAGCATGTTGTTTGAGTATAGATAGTGCGTGAGATCAGGGACAAAACCAAAGCGATCACAAACATTAATTAGTGGCCTTGCATCAGGGAGCTTGGCTTCCATCAGAAAGTTCTTTGTCTTTTCCGCATCATAGAAATTGGATTCCCTAGTCACTCGCTCAACCTCTTTAATTTGTCCAGTTTTGGCAGCTGCCTCAATATACTTAAAGTGTATATCAGGATCCTCACTGTCCCATAAGTCAAGGGAAAATGTGGATAAAAAATAAGAAAAGGCCTATGCAGTAACCTGTCAAACAAGTAATTTCTATCTTTACAGATTTACCTGGAACTCAAATAAGAACCCAAGAAAAAGTATAACCCCTCATATGACTTGAATTGCTCAAAGAGCTTGATGCATGAATCAACACCCAACTGTTCACAATATTCCTTGGCAGCCTACACAATCATTTACTAGTAAGCCTCAATGCAATTACTATCAAGAAATCACAAGAAAAAATTTCTACCTGCACAATTATCTGCAGGTTGCCTCTTAGATTAACTAGTAAGAGATCCTTCATACACTCCAAAGCCCATTCTCGTGAAAGAGTTCCAAAAAACTCAACAAGTGACTGCAGTGAACATATTCATTAACTTTGTTTAACGTTGTGAAACCAAGTGCTATAGCAAATAAATGCAGTTGAAGTTGAAATCCATATACCTGTGGCTCAATTGCATGTGTATTCACAATGACACGTTTAATATCAGGTAGCTCCGAGTAATGCTGCATAAAAAGTGATACGTCTAATCAAGGGGATATATCTAGCACTATGTAGAAGAAGGAAGAAAAAGAAAAAAACAACAAAGGCAAAGAATTTTCCAAGAAGCCAAATTACTTGCAGAGCTCGTATGTAGAGACCAGCTTTTTCACAAAGTTGGGCTACTCGAGGACGATCATAATGACTGAACATTCCGTTAGCTAGAATTGCATCAGCTACATTTGGAAAAGTTACCAGATTGATTTCCAGGACCTACATAATAATAGTGAAATATGGAGCTAAACTAAGTTAAAGTATACTTATAAAACTTGAAGCCAGAAACAAATAAATACAGCACTAACCTTCGTCTGAAGGAATCCATGTTCAGGTAAATTAGGCTTCAGAACATCTAACAGGAATGCCGTCGCCTCACGAATCAAATTCCTCTAAAAATGACATGAAAAAAATATCAGGTAAAGGTACAAGACTAAGACATACTTTGGATCTTTTTATTTATTAATTTCGTAATGAAGCATATAGTATCCACAAAAACTTCAGATTAATGACATAGGAATTTAATGTCGTGCAAATCACACTTTCATAAAAACCATAAAGAGTCAAGAAACCTGAAGAAAGAGATCCGTGATGGTATTGTAATCGACTGGACAACCTCCCTCCATTTGAGACATCATTAGTGCAAAATTGACAGCTCCCTGCATTCCAAAAAAAATAATAATTTAATCAATAAATAAAAAGGTAGAATGGTCTTGTATCACCACCAATATTCCAAATCTAAAAGACTCCTTGTTTGTAAACTTAGTATGAAAAAAGTGTATCTATATAATTTATCATCAGAAAGATTTTCAAAATGAAATAATATTGAGCTAGTGCAGCTGGAACCTAGCTATCCGTCTGGGTAGTTAAGTAGAAACAATGCAAATGAGAATAAAGATAAGAGCCATCTGGACAATCCAAACCTATTAATATCTTCGTAATAAAATATTAAAAAAAAATTAAAAAGAGGGTCGAAGTCTATTATTATATGTTTTCTCATTTGGCAATGTGTGAATAAAAGGGTAGCCATGTAAAACGAGGCTTGAAGCTGATAATACTAGAAAGGCAATTATATTTTCACAATTAGCCTAGGTAGAACCAATATCTATCTCCATACTACTTTTCAGCCAAAACCAGACAATGGCTCAGCGGTTAGTTTAGACCCTTTTCACTCATGAACACTAACTAGTCCTTTCTTTTCAGTTTTCCAAACCAAGCATCTGCAATTGTAAGCTTCTCCAGATACAGTGACAAATCAGACTTCGTGCCACATATTCATTCTTTCTATGATTCAATTTCAGACGAATCTCAAATCAGAGCCAAATCTAAGCGAATCTGAGTCCGCAATATGATTCTGATTCCGCTCTAATTAGAATAATCCATCCTTCATGGTACACTTCACGAAGATTAAGTAAACAATGAACTACATTTCTATGCATACCTGAGGATCTGCTCGGAGAATTGTTTGCAGAAGGAACAAATAATCAGGTGTATATCCAACCTACAGCAACAAGCAACAGGAAAGTACTGCCTCATCATTAGAATTATTATGTTAACAACCATAGCAACAACAATATAACAAAAGATGGAATAAATAAATATACACACTTTTGAAATATCTTAAACATTATAGCTAGCCTCTTACCTGCTTTGAGTATATCAGAATTTTGTCAAACTCTCTTCGCTCAGCAAAAGCAGCAACAACTTTTGGAGTTGCTCTGGCTTTGATATATATTTTCAGTGCAAGATCATTATCCACAGTCTGCCATTAAAACAGTGGTAACATACATCAGTGCATAAATACACCAATTTACAATTAGACAGGATTAAGCGAAGCAGATGATGATAATTTTGATATACAATTCAATTAAGAAAATAATACCACATAAACTACCAAAATATTGCAAAACATACCTTCACAAGGTCTCCAAGTTCCTCACTACACTCCAGCTTGTCCTCTGCCAACCAAATTTCCAAAAGGTTCTTCTTGTTCTGATTCACAACAAGACGTGACAACTCCAATGACTCAAATGCATTGAGCTTTCCTCTTGTTAAAAGTGTCCCAAAGTACTGTAGTAGAGGTGGTGTTTGCCCAGCTTGCACAGGAACACTCTGCAATATTGGGAACAGAACCATAAACACCAACTTTGTCTGTTTTCTGTCTAAATATGCATTAACGAATAAGCAGCACATATCATGTATGGCACAAGACCTATAGAAGGAATTAGTACCAAAAGGAAGTCCAATTGCCAAAAAATATAATGAATACCTGAAATTTGGCAACTGTATCGGGTGTGCGGAGGATTCCTTGTGGAGATTCTGCAGCAAGCTCAGCTGCTTCTTTGTACTTTGTTTGGGCAAACAGTTCTTGGAAGCGTTGGACAACCTATGAGATCCAAGATTCAGTATACAAAAGAAGCATGTAGTACCAAATATATTAACTTTTATCAAGATGTTGTACAACAGGTATCCTAGCATATGTATAAAATATTGACTACTACATATTTCACTTCAACCATAGAGTGTCAAACAATTAATTTTCAAAAGATGAATGCCTAGATAATAGGTTGATATGGATTTTGGCCAAACTTAAAACTAACATAACCATTGTAATTTTTTATAATACATACATATATGTATATGTATATATATATAACACAACTTTTTTTAGTTTTCAAAGATGAAATGAGAGGTGATTGCATACAGCAAAGTGTCCAAGGTTCCACTGGTCTCCCCTGTAATAAATGGATGTTATAGTATGAAAAGTTCGTAAAGTTTTTATGCTTATAATGAGAATACCAGGAATTTTTTCATAATCGTCTCTTGTACTTGGCAGGAAATTTTCCTGCTCTTATCGTTGAGAAATTACCCAAACTAAAACAGCTTACCGGTACAAGATAAGTATGCATTTATGCAGGTATGCAAGTATGTATGCATTTTGCAGTGGGTTTTATATGTGTGCAAACATTAGTCATCTTAGCTCTATATGTATGCATGTATATATGCCCCCGACTTACCAGTTGTTCAGCACCTGGAAGATTTCCCCTTTTAGCAAGATTGACAGCAAGTTCCAAATTGTTCAACTATAATAAGAAACAATTATCAACACAACCTTCAAAACATTGTGCAATAACACCCAAAAAAAATTCAATTCAATTAAAAATAAACTAATAATAAACTTACCTGGCCGCTGACAAAAGGCACAATTGTTTGTTCATTTACAGTAGCCAATAACACCTGGCCTCGCCTATTTATGGCATAGAAACCTCCCGCAGATGAAGCTTCTGCAGTTAAAAAGATCGGGTCTGGACTAATTCTATTTCTATATACTGCAGTTGCTGTCTCCAAATCATAAACAAATAGTAGTCCAAGCTTGGTGATCACGTATATCAAACTGTATTTGTGGGATATCTGCCAATAATATTCATGACTTAATAGTTGTACTTCATAATTTACAAGGATAAACACTAAAAACTAGCAACGCTAATACCTGCATTGCGACAGGAAAGTCATCAGCAAAATCGGGGGGAAAGAAAAGATCTGCCTGTTTCTTTGAAAAAGATGGTTTTCCTGCCAACAAATTTGACGAGTCAGAAGAGGAAGACATGAAAATTCAGACGCAAAAATATTCAAAAATAGTCAGAAGTATGGTTTGATCCTCTTAATTTGATTTCTCAAACTGAGAGATCCATGATAAGTCAGAAGAGGAAAACATGAGAGTTCACATGCAAAATTAATGTCACAATTGAAAATCAATTAGTTATTTCTATAATATTTATAATAATTTAGTATTTGAGTACAATTTAATGTAAAATCTAAATCTCAATTAATTATTGTTAATAAGAGAGAAAAGGGTAATAATTCATACACTAATTATGATAATTTAATATATAAATAAACTATAATGTAATGTGATGTAATAATTAAATCTTAAATAACTATTAATTTAGTATTCCAAATCTCGAGTAATTATGTCTAAAAATGAAAAAAAAAATAGTTTTAGAAAAAATTTAAGAAAGAAATAACAATAGAAAGGTATTTGACTCAAAATAAGTCAATTTGAAGATTTAGACAATAAGATAAAATTTATGTCATAAAACTTATGATTATGAGCTATTTTTGAGTCTTCTAGTAGCCCAAAATACATTATGGATCCCTCAAGTCATTTTTGCAAGTTATAACAAATACAACAGAGCAAATTTCTTTTAACATATCACTAGTCATAAGTCAATACGTTATCTTTTATAAGTCATACCAATTAGGGACTTATATTTCTTAGATTAGCTACTCCTGTTGGATATATGAAGCTTGAATCGCCTTGAATAGATTATGACCCCTTACACAGGGTTAGCATGGGGTCTTGCTAGGAAAATTTTTATAAGAGACAGTTTAGTAATTTGGTGTCTCCCTACTTTTTCCTATACAAAGAGCATAACTCTTTAAATTGTAACTTAATTCTGATAAAAAGAAAAACCAAGAGCGGCTGTGGATGCAGACACTTCGTTGAACCGCGTAAATCTTTTGTTTTTTCGTTTCCAATTTTTATTTGGTTTGATTTGTTCCCTAACAACTACTAGTTTTGAAATACTACTAGCAGTTGAAGTCTAGGATTGAGTACAACAAGCAATAGGAGATCATCATGCAGGCCCAGTGTTTTAGTAAGATTTTACGTCATTTAGGTATTTAATTCTTATGAAATGACTTATTGTGTAATTTCTCTTATTTTTTCTTATTTTAATTAGGGTCTTCAAGGTGGAACTATCTATGGATTATTGTGTATTTTGTAAACACAGGCTTTGATATGAATCAATTTTAATATAGCTGCGTATTGTCTCCTCCACCTTCTTATCTCTCAAACCTCAACTCTTTCTTTTCTACTTAAATTGTTCAATTTCTTCTCTCATCCCTGTTTCTCACAAATCTCTTCAGTATACATCAACCTTCAACCAAGGTTTAAGTCAAATCCAAGGTTCCTCCACTGCAACTTGCAATGATGCTTAAATAGAAAAACTGTATGCATACATCCATTGGAAGACTTAAACACAATAAGAAAAACATGTAACTTTGATACTGGCAAGCTCACCTGGCTGGGCACCAAGCTCAATAACATGTAACTTGGAAGTAATCTGTCCAGCGTTGACACTCTTGGTGGCAAAAGATATTAGAGTAGATGAATTCTCATTCCCTGGAACCTGCTCAAGAGAAACAAATAAGAATGCTAATATATACGATGTCTGAGAGAACAGATCACTAATATCGGTAAAGGGAAAACATTAAACCTTAAATGAGGCAAATGATGCAGCATGTGCTTCAAGAGCTTGACTACGCTGCTGATCTACAGAAAAGAGTTGCATATTCCCTTTGACCAATTGTGGTCTCTGCAAACATAATAGCACGTGTAAATGGAAGTCAAACTAGTACAGGAATTGTAAAACAGAATTTTCCGGAGCTAGAAAAATATTTAGGCATAGCTATATAGAAAATGATGTCCAAAATTATGAGATTAGACATAAAATATACATATGCAAAAGAATGCACAAAAAATTGTGTGTGGGTGTGTGTATATATATATAAGCATTCATAACAAGGGGGAAGGAAGCTGGAACACATTTCCAGGAGAAATTGTAATCACAACAGTTGTACATGGCGCTTTTAAATTTTAAACACAAATTCAACACCTCAACAGGTCAGAGGAACCTGTATTCATAGAGATTTTCCTAATATACAATTAACAGAGCATACTTCACATTTCACACAGGCTAGAGAAGACCACCCTAGCCTGGTGGCTACTACTAGTACAAGACAATGAGGTGCAATCCGGCAATGCTGCCAACAGCATAACTTGAATTTCAGATAACTAATAATATAAGCAAACAAATACCTCGGGAGAGCCAGGGGCAATGCCAATCAAAACCAACCACTTTTCAGAAGGATCACATCTGTAATTTATTATCTGATTATTTGCCAAATTAGCTGTTCTCTCAAACATCTTTACCGGTTCAGAATCACCTATAGGGGGATACAATTAAAACCAGCAAAAAAATTGAAAACATCAAGCAATCAACAAACCCATGAAATAAACCAGATGGTGCATCAAAGTAATGAACTATTTAGAGATGGCCTCTAACCTTCAATCGACCAGTGATATACTGAAGTCTGTGTAACCAGGCCCAACATCTTTGGAGTAATCCATTTCCAAAAGACAACCTAAACATGAAGCAACGAAAAAATTTCGCTAGTTTAACATTTCAATCTCAATATAATGCAGTATGACCACCAAATTAGCTAAACACATGTACCTGCTCAGGCATCTGATGTGATTTCATCTTTGCTTTCATCTCAATGTTAAATATTTGTAAGTGATCTTGAGTAGTACCCGGAAGTTGAGCTTCAAAATAATGTTACAGTACATGAGCATAACTAATACAAATACTGAAAATATTAGTGTGGCACAATTAATAGAACTGTGACATCATCATGAATAATGCTGCTTTCTTCTATCCATTATTAACTTATTACAAAAAGCTTCAAGAGAGTAGTACTTGGTTTATAACCTTTAGTTTGAGGTGGGTGATAAATTTTCTAAAAGGAGTTCATAAACTAATCACAATTATCACCATCACTGAGTATTTCAGTCAATGTTTAAGTAACAAACTCACGAATTGGTACAACAATGCTTATTCAGATTGATTAACTAACTAATATTCTAATCATTGTCAGAAGATCAAGCTAGAACGTCAACTTAACATACTATAAGCATTGCTCGACCTATACCACATAATCAGTATGTGCATATACTACAAATCAGACTTCTTCAAAGAGAAGGTAAGAGAATTAATAATATAGTGTCTTCACTAGCTACTATCTATAAGTGAGAAAAAACAAAAAAATTAAAAATGAAGTACCAATCATATTTACAGATCCAGGAGGACTCCGTCTATTGTTACATAACCATAAACTAAATTCCTAGTGACATATACAATATTGGCACAAATAACCTTTCCACGTAGACATCCAAGTGTCACTTGGAAGGAAACAAATAGCAGTCCGACTGATATATGGAAATATTAACATAACAATGAACTGCCAACCAATGTAACAATTATTGGCTCCCATGTCTGAAGCTAACTAGCATAGGATGAAATACTGTGTTCCACAGTACACTCAAATTCAAATTTTTATAAAAGAAAATTGGAAGTCATGTCCATACACTTCTGATCTTGTGATATGTCAAATACACTAACCACAGCTAAAAAAGAAATGAGAAATAAAGTAAATCTGTACAGAATAGAATTGTACTAATTTAATCCTACCTTTCAGAGCAAGTATTCTAGAATTTGGATTCATAAGTGCCGAGTCAGCCGTGATAGGCCTTCTCAAAGGCTGCATTGGCATACTCATATCAATGATAACAACACTATTCTGTGGCGAGGTTTCCCGAACACATATATACTTGTCAGATTCCATGGTAACATGTGTAAAGGTGATAAACTGTGGATTAATCCCAACACTTGGCAGCTGCAAACACATTGAATCAAACAAACACAAGACTCAATTACTTGTTTTAATAAAAAAACACAACCACAAGTTAACTATGTTTCAAACAACATCACAGTGAATTATATAGCATTGAAACATTACAGATCTAAACAAACACAGCGTGTATTAGATCTGTTTAAGCTTTTGATACTACTTGGCATGCACAAACTGTCAAAATCGACTAACTTAGCATTCTATGTAACCTAGAACAGGAATTGATCAGACAAAAATGATTCCTCAAAAGCAATGAAGCTCTAGGAGTGAATAGCACAAATTTTCTTAAGAATTGAGCTTAAGTTGTATAAATAAGCATTGACTAAAACGAGGCTAGGGATCAAAGAAAGCAAGAAGGAAACTAACCGTCAAGGCCTCTTTCATGGCGATCGGAGCGTTCGCAGCCGCCATGGTGACTCGGATCTAGAAACCAAGAGCGAAGAGTTGGATCTGGAGGAGTTGTGATTGAAACGTCAAGAGACGGTCAACCACAAAAGAGAGAAGTATGATAAGGTCGGTGAGTGGGGGATTCAGATCGCTGCAAGATCTGAGGCAGCGATGAAATCCAGAAAGTGAAGGAAGAGAGGGATCTGAAGGGATGGAGAGAGAGAGAGTGGGAAAATGAAGGATGTTAGTAGAATTCTAACATTAATAAGAAAGGAAAGGGAATTGCAATCTGAATCCCATCTAAGGCAACTCCGAAACAAACACAAAAGGTGATCCGTTTAGACGTCGTGATAAACGCCCGTTTTAGCAATTTGGGTTAAACCGGGTTTTGATCCAGTCCGGATCCGGAGCTTTTCTTACTACACGAAAAGTTTTTCGTTGTTTTCTCCACTTGTCAAGTTTCATGTTGAAACATTAATTGCATAAGGGAATAAAATTTCAAGATGTTACACAAATTTCTTATATTTCATTTTAATATAGGGTTATGTACGAGGAGAAAGTATTTTCGTGAAATTTGAAATTATGTTCAATTGTTTGGATAAATGTAAATTATAATTTTTAGGTGGATATGATTCAATTTTCGGAATTGAACGAAATAAAAAAAAAAAGTTAGTTATTGTATTTATTTCATAAAATTAGACGGAATTATGACTTTTTGGTAATTATGATCTCCAAGTTTATGAGAATTCTGATTCTCCTTTCAAATTTTGGAAATCATAATTTTAAGAATTTAATATTTAGTAAATTATTATTTCCCTTATAAATCAAATTTATTACTAACGAAACATATTAACCATGATTATGAGAATTTAATCGAGTGAATCAAACAAAATTATCAATAATATTTCGAAAATATTGATTCCAAAAATATTAATTCCGCAAATTTAATTGAATTACATAATTATGATTACTCGAACCAAACAATAATGTTTGATTCACATAATACTAGTTTTGATTTTCGACATTATATTAAAAATATTTGGATGGTCATGTTTGTTTCACGAGAAGAATAAAAATTATTATTTTTTAGTATTTAATATTTTCATAAATTTGTAAATCATGATTCATATTTCAAATTTTAGTAACTCGAATTTGAGTTGATTTTATATGTAGTAATTAATCAAATGATTACGCTTTAGGTAAATAATTAAATGTTTACTAATTTAAGATTTTTCAAGAATTTAATTGAGTTGACAAAATACAATATTAATATTATTCTTTAAATCAATATCTAAAAAATTTTATTTAAATATATATAATCTTAAGTAAGCCAACAAAATAGTGCCAAAGTAAAATTTTGAGATAAAAAATGTATTATTCAAATTTTACAAAATCTTCAATACAGGTAAAGATGAGATACAATCTTCCCATCTTTTATGTCCCAAATATTGGGTTGTGACAAAGAAGAACGCTCTCATATCATCTATTATAACCTACATATGTAACCATTTGACTTTAGATTTTTTCATCTCATTGGCATAATACAAAACACTAATTTGGTTTATGGTTTACCATATGTAGTGACTCAAATCTCCAACCGCTTTGATATTGAGTTTTCATGACTCAATATCAAAAGCCTAGTCTAATTAAAAGTTATTTTTAGTACTATTTCGATGTAAGAGTCTAAATAAATTGTAATTTTGAATATAATGACTTGGATTCGATTTATTGTCCAGCACAACCTATTAATATCAGACCGAAACTCCTATATCATAAAAATACTTAAATCTAAGTTGTTTAGTAGTACCCAATCCTATATATCACATTAATCTTTTATATTTTTCCTATATATGATATAACAATTAGTTTATGGTGTCATCGCTAAGTCAGAGTTGTTAAGACAACATTTGTAATAATTTATATCATCCACGAATGGTATTGAATCAGTATGGATAAATTCAAGTATTAATTTTGGGAGATTAATCCAACTTGATCTAGTCCGCTCAAGTAGTAAGAAATGGGGGAGATTAATGTTTTTGGAATTCATGTGGAAATATGTTAAAAGTGTTATATATAGTATTTAAGTTTAATTTTAACAACAAACTTTCTTTCTCCAATGTCTCCTTGTACTGCCCAAAACGGGCCGGGCTTGGGCCTTTTGACACCCCTATCAGATACATGCTAATAAGATGTGAGCTTGTTTGTGCAAGTTCACTGACCATAAGATAGTATTTCTCCAAAAGCAACAACAAATTATACAAAAATAAGGTCCAAAGCTTTGACCTTTACTTCCGACCATAATACAATTAATGTTTTCTAAACTTTCTTGGTCCGACAATGCTTTCTGCCAGAATGCCAGGGGAAAACGAATTACGTGGAAATAAATTACTAGTTTACATAATATCGTATAGTATTAGTATAAGTTATCGTGTTGTTCATTAACACGTTTAGCCTCGAGAAAATGGAAATTAGATACAGCAACTTTGTCATTCCTCCCTTACTAATTTATACATCAAATGACTTACTATATGGCTGCTATAAAGTCATAATCACATTTATGCATATCCATATTTCCAGCCTATTGCATAAATCGACCGAGTTGGATTACCATCACACTTATATCATCAACAGATCCCCTTTTTACTGAAAGCTGAGCTAGCTTTTTACATGCAGAAAGTAGCTCCTGCTTATCCACACCCGTGCACAATGGGCGTATTACATTTACAGCCTCTTGGTTCGATACCTGATATGAGACAAGTGCAACAAGTAAGTACCCGTGTAATTATATTGCCGAAAAGAGTTTTGGTTGATAGAAATTCACATTTTCCCAAAGACCATCAGAAGCTAGGATCAAGAATTCTGCTTCGGGTTTAATCTTTACTATTCTTGTCTCCGGTTCTGCAATTACCCATTGTTTCAAATGTCGGTCTCCAATGCCTCTTGACACTGCAAGAGAACCTTGTATTCTCCAAACACCGTGACATTTATCCACGTACCCACCCTATAAACACAAATGCTGCAAAAACTTATCAGTTGTATTTGAGAGTCTGAACTCACTAATCAAACTAATATGTTGGTACTAATCAATATTAACACAAGTGAACACGTGATACTTTAGTCCAAAGTTGGACATAGTTGAAGCTTACCATACTCTCGATCCTGTCTCGTTCTTCCTTTCTAGAAGGACGGTGATCAGATGTGAGGGCTTCAGCAATTCCTCTGCGACTCATAACAGCACGACAATCTCCTGCATTAGATATGACTAGATAACCTTCGCGTATTAATGCAGTCAAACAACAAGTACCACCATTGACTTCTTCCTTCAGAAATTCTGTATCTGTGATCAAGTAACCATCTTTAATTGCCTCAGTGATCTCCTCTTTGCATTTTCCATTCACTTGATCCATAACGTTCTTAACCATATTCTTTGCTGCATATTCAGCTGCTTTTGCCCCTCCATGCCCATCAAATACACCAAAAAAAGCCTGCAATCATAGATACAAATAAATTAGACATGGTATAGATATTGGATCCATTATCTGGTAGCTTAAACTTTTGTGCAATACTGAAAGGAGGTGACATACCTGATTTGTGTCACCATGAAGACCAACAACAGCCGAGTAGCGATCTTCCATAGCACATCTCCTTCCTCTTTTACAATAAACAGAATACTCATCTCCCTCAACCTCAACCTCAACCTCATCCACTCTCTCAACACCATTCCCATTCAGCGAATCAACACCGAAGCTCAACATTTGCATAACAGGCACAGCAATCCTAGCCGGTCTTTTCTTTTTCAAAGGTGTAACCAAAGACGATAAACATTCCGATTCTTCCACCTGCTCCTCCTGATGCCTAAAATTCAATGGCAACCTTGGCAAAACATGACAAACTGATGAACTGTAGAAAATTGGAGGAACTCTTGTCGGAGAAAATAGGGGAGAATTTGGTGCTCTAATACTGCAAGACATTTGTTTATAGCTAGACGGAAATGAAGATTGCTAATCGAACTTTGATTTGTATATATAGATACGGCAATACCGGATTGGATGTGACTACGTAAAAATAAAGTTGTCTTATTTGGATAAATTATACGTAGTTGTTGAAATAATAGTCAAATATTGAAATATACCAAGTCTAAGACAACATAAAAAAATGGGTGGTATAATTAAAGCCGTTGTCTGAGGCCATATGACCAGGTTAAGAGGTAAGGGCCACCCATTCCAAGTCTGCTTTTTGTTTTAAGAAGAATCTGAAAGGACTGGGTCATTTCAATGGTCAAACGACGTTAATTTGGGCTGCCTCCTTGTTAGACGGAGTTACAGGAAACTGGTATTTCAGAGGAATGGTTCCTCCTTGTGCCGTTATCGTTACATTGATTCACGCCAACGTAAGACGGTTTTGGTCGGTTTGGATGTCCGCTAGTATTATTATTGGGTCTGATTCATAAGGTCGGCATGTTCCAATTTTAATGGTTACAAGTCAAAAATTTGCCTAAATTTAAGGTAACACTAGTGGAAAGCCAGCTTCATCAAAATAATTGAAGATTATAATATCTTCAAAAATAAAAAGGTGGTCCAAACTATGAAATTATAAATGTACACAATTTTGTATTATATTTATCTTCTTTCTCTTCCAAATAAATCGTTATATAAAGTATTCAAATAGGCGTCTCCATACCAATTTTTTAGACTAGTTATGCACATTTCAACAAATTTTCCCAAAAAAATGGTTCACTATGTGATGATCATATATCACGGCCTGGAAATTATACGCGTATAGAGAAACTCGTTCCACGTATCAGGTAAACCAGGAAGACACCAATGAATACAATCAGCATACGTAGCCGGATCAGCCTTCTGTTCGGGTGTGAGCAATAGGCCTTGACGAATAGTATAGATCGACGTATGTGCATCTTTACGATAGGCTGAGAGAGTAGTAATGTTAAGAAAGTAAACAGGCACGGTCATGGATTGAGTCACATTTGATGCCAATGCCAAGAGATGTAGGTCTGCGCCCACGTACAATGGGCTTGAGTGGTTCGTAATTGGTGTAGTCTCCAGAGCGCATCTTATTCCATCCGGATTATTCCAATCCGTGCTCCTGTTTTCATTTTGATGCCATCAAAACTTTTCGAAAAATTATCCTAATTTTTATATATCAGAAAATAACAAAAACAACTTAAAAAACAGACACTGTACTGTAATTTTATTTTCAAATCTCGAGAAAATTATTGGACCAAAATCAACCACCTATGAAATTTTAAAAATTAAAATATATTAATTTAAAAATAATTAGAGACTACTAATAAATATGTAGTGGTCTACCAAACAAAGACTTAAAAAAATCAATTTTAAAAATATAATAATAAATCTTAAATTATAAGCCTGGCCCACTACTAAGAACCAAAGTCACCATATTGGGTCACGAAAACAATTTTATTTTAATTATAAAATGAAATTTTGAAATATAAAATGAAAGAATAAGATTTACTTGATATGAAGAGGTGACATGCTAGCGAAAAAGATAGCAGTCCGATTTGGATCCACATTTTTTTCGACCCATTTAGCCCATGTTTTCAAAACTCTCCCATACGCTATTGGTCGTTCGATTTCATCATATTCCGTTGACCCTTCGTCGAATGATCCTAGTCTATCCCATCGTGAAAGTAAAACAAACAAATCAATTTCACAAGTTTTTGAAAAGGTAACATAAATTAAAGTAAAATGGTAAAAAATATAACATACAAGACTTTCATGGTTGGAGTATTCATCCACCAAATATAAGTATTGAATATCAAATAATCAACACCTATCCAATGTTGGGCATGCTTATTTATGGATTCGGGCATTATGATTCGATTCGG
>JAYMTB010000066.1:0-20593 GCA_036897585.1 Francoa sonchifolia | reverse complement strand
TAAATTTAATAAAGTTGACTAAATATAATAATCATATAATTATAATATTAATTTTTAAAATAGAACTAAAATTTTTTGAAATTTGACAATGCAGGTAATAAAAATAAAAATTGTTTAAATGGTCTAGATTTATAGGGAAGGACTTGAATTTCCTATAACAATGACACGTGGCTGACGTTGGATGTTGGTTTGGTGCACTTGGGGGTGATATAAAAAATCCCCGGATAAATGCATGGAATGGAATGCCGAAGTGTATTCCGACGACTAGTCCAGTACAATTCTCTTTCTCTCTCCCGTTTTTCTTTCCGTTGCAGCGGAAGAACATGGAAATCATGAACTTCATTTGCCCTAAATCTCCATCGGTATCTCAATTTCATACATCTCTATTACTTATTTCCTTCCAGTTTCGACTTCATTAATGTCTGTAGCATATAAAATTTGAATTTGTTTTTCAGTGTTTGATTAACCTTCCAGTTGTTAAATGAGAAATCTCTTTTGACGAACTGATGTTCGGTTTTCTGGCTTTGAAATATATGCTCGTGTGCTGTTTATTTTGGCTCCGAGTAGAAGGAGAATAGTATTATCAACTAGGTCAAATCTGCTTAATATACTCTGTTAGTTGATTATTTTTTGTTTCCATGGGTTTTCGAGTACTGGATATATGAGTTTCGAGAAACTCTTATGGTATTTCTTGCTTTTCCACATTATCTTGTTCGATCAAGCAAAGTAGAATCATATTTTTCTTTCATTTGTGCAGCCTATTTTGGTTGATTAATGGTTAAATCAAACTTCCTAGATTTCAAAATATATGGAAACCTAGAAGAAATTGAACTTTAGAGCAAGAATATATTCAATCAAGCCAGCGTAATATGACTAATAGCTCATCCAATTTGATATTTGATTTTACGTTTATCTGGAATTTGTTGTTGCTTAAGTTAAATGTAACGAGGTATTAGTGGCTTCTTTTAGATTTTCATGGTCAATCAAACTTGATCCTAAGTTTTTAGTTGTCCTTTTCTACGGTTTTTGGCAACCAAACGAAGCAAATTCAATATAACTAAGGGTTTTGAATGTGGTTATGATAACATAAATATCCTTTTGGGTTTTCAGGTATGGGACGAAAATGGACTCTCAGAGTGTTTTAGTAACATATATCCTTTTATGGAATGTTGGGTTTGGTGTCAATTTATCCTTCAACACAAAAAAGAAAATGATGCAGAACCACGTTTTACATCAGAAATACTCCTTCAAACTGCTATTTCTTAACAATGCCAACGATTTTAGGTTTTGGAGCGAATGCAGTTACTATTGTTGTGATTGCTGTACTTGGAACTACTACAAGAAATGTCAGAAGATTTCGGAGGGTATGTTCCTTTTGAAATACCATCATCAGTTTATTTGGTTGCTGTGTGAAGCAGGGGAAAAGAAAATTGAATTTTGATTGCATGAAAATAAATTTTAGAAATTGAAGTTGTTTGGGGAAAGAAAACTGTAACATTGAGGTTGCATTGTAGTTCACAATATTTTTATTTTCCCCTAATGTTGTTCTACACTGTAATGTGATTAGTACTCATGAAATGAATAGTAGAATGAGTTAGTTGTACCGGATCCTTTTGTTTTTCGTACTTTTTTTTCTTTTATTTGGGTAATTTATCTGTGCTTTTGACAATGGATGTTTGTGTAGTTTATATTATATGCATGAGCTGTTCTTCTGTCAAGCTTCAAAATTTCTGAATTACGCAGAGAAATCCAAACATTTTCTTTGTTTCCCTTCTTTTTACTGGTTTTAATTTAGAGTCATAAGAGGAGGGTTTTGTTTCTGTATTTTCAAGTTTGAATAGATTGTTACATATGCTGATGCCTTTCCAAACTTAAACAGATGAAACTCTTAGAAAAAATGTTCTTGCATTTCCTTCCTGCTTTTGGAGTGTGTCTCTCCTTTTTGGACATGATTTTGCTTTTCAGCAAAGAACTACAGGGAGCTTTTGCTGTGTATCATGAGTGGTTTCTCAGATGTTCTCAGTTTGCAGTTTGGGTAAGTTTTTCTAACTTTATGTTTGCTATTCTGTTGTGAAGGATTATATTATGTATCCTGAGTTTTGCTTTAAAAAATACATGTAGACAACTGTTGTACTCTTCTCAAAGTGTGCAAATCGTCACTACATATTTTACAGTATGATCCCTTGTTTCTGGTGGGTTTTGAAACCAATACTGGGGATTCCTCGCCTGCAGATAATTTTTTCTTCAGCAGAGGTACTGTTGTTAGTTTTCCCAAGAATACTTTCGCATTTCCTGAAATTTAATTGGACGCGAGATGTAACTTATCTATTTATATTTAAAAATTTTGTTTACAAATTGTTCTTTTATGCTGTGATTGTTATTATTCTGTTTGGGCTGTCTATCTAACTCCTTGCATTTTTAGGTGGCATTGCCTTTACTTTGAATGGGTCTATTGTTTCAGTTTTTGGTAAAATAGGAATAAATGGTATTCGAAACAAATGAAATCATAATTCATCAAAATTTTAATCGGACAGGTGCTGAGATGTCTTAAAGCTAGCATTGTTCTATTGTTGGAGATAATGTTTGGAATATCCATCAATGTAATTAGGATGAAGCGGGCATCTTCCTATAGCAGGTACCATCTTGTCTTTCAGTCACCTGCAACAATTGCATGTTGTTATGAGTTAGTCATAAACTTTGACTTTATAACTTAATTATCATTTTTTAGCGCCATGCTTCACCCTCGTTTTTTGTCTCATGCTTTAGATTTGAGAATTGAATATATATAACTGTTGGACCAACACTGGGTAGTGACATTTTTCCTTTTAATTGTTTGCTCAATGTTGTCAAATTGTGTATCAGACATCGTTTGCTCATTTTGTGCTGGATTTTTTATTTACAAATGTTTCACTTTGTCTTTATCAACTTCGTACTATTGAGATGAAACATTAATACTTTGCTTGCTCTTAACTGTAGTTCAATGGAAGATCCTCTTCTTTCTGAAGAGATGGATCTAGAAGATGGTTGTCTTAGGAACACTGTATGTAACGTCATTTCTTCCCTTTTTTCCTATTACAAATCTTTTAGTAAAGAAATGCTATTTTTGTTTTCTGTATGTCACAGGAAAACACTCAGAGCTGTTGGGATCTATTAATGTTCAACCCTATCGCTTCTGTAATGAATCGTGGTGTGATAAAGCAACTTGACTTTGAAGATTTACTCCACCTACCTGCTGATATGGATCCTTCATCGTGTCATAAAATGTTGTTAAGCAGTTGGCAAGCTCAACAGTGTAATAATTTCTCTAATCCATCATTATTTAGAGCAATCTGTTCTGCATATGGATGGCCATATTTACGTCTTGGCTTGTTAAAGGTACTTTATTTTGTGAGAAACCTTTTCCTTCCATTTCTATAGTAAATTATAAAATATGGAAACATCCGCATATACCTTAAGTTACTGTAAAATTCATGGTGCTCCTGATTCCTGGTTTATTTTTCTACACTTTTAGAAAATAAAACATGTGATGTAGCAAGTCCGACGTCACCATGTATTTCTTTTTCCTCTATGTGTATTATTATGTTTCCAAATTATGATCCATGGATTTGAATGTCATTTGACGAAAAATACGAGTTAGTGGATCATCTTGCAACTCTATCTAGAAGAGAAAGTAGACATGTATGGTAATTTAGTATGAAAATAGTTTTGCAATGACTTCTATGAGTTCTTAGAATTAAACTCTATCCTCTCAATACCTTGTTAAAATCATTATTCTGACTTTGTATTGGCTGAAATGGTATATGCTTGAATGCTGATACGCTTTTCTCAAAACAATTATGGGAACATACAATAACATTTTTGTCTTCATTTTTTTTTATAACTGGAACATTATATAATATATATCTGAGTCTTAAATTTTCTACTGGATAAATGTTTAAAAATTTTCAGATGCTTAATGATTGTATTGGTTTTGCGGGTCCCTTGCTCCTCAATAAGCTGATTCGGTTTCTCCAACAAGGTTTGTAGAGTTTCTATTTTGCAGTTTTATTTCTTACTGGATTCATAATCAGTTGTAATTTGTTCATGCTTTTAATTCCAATTAATCATGTCTATTTATATATTGACAAAATTTATGCCATTTTTGTTTCTTTGCCAGGTTCTGGGCATTTAGATGGCTATGTTTTTGCTGTATCCATGGGACTCACATCAATCTTAAAGTAATTCTTATTCATATATGTCGATGTATTTCATTCACTTTTTTATTTTTTTTGCAGTTTTCATTTTAGACATTGTTCTCCACTACAAATATTATTTATGTTCTATCACGGTTTGAATGGATGCTTGTCCTAATGGTGCAGATCCTTCTTCGATACGCAGTATACTTTTCATCTTTCCAGGCTGAAGCTAAAGCTACGATCTAGTATTATGGTTGTTATCTATCAGAAGGTATATGTTATTTAGCTATTCATCAATCTTTTTATATCTGATGCACTGAAGGACAAAAAGTATGTTGTCTTTTAACATATAGTCGAAGATTTTTATTGACGGTCTTCAGAAAAAGCATCAAGGTACTATGTTGGATGCTTGTTTGAACATATTGATGTGGGAATCACTTTTTGAGATAATCATTTGTTTCTATTTTTTATTCTTTGATTGATACACTGCGCATTCTGATGGCATCCATGCATGTGTTTGTAGTTTTACTTTTTATTTGTAAATTCCTATATATAATCGTTGAACTGTTGAATTTCAGTCCTTTTCCCTCACTTTTTTTGGTTTTTATTATTATAATCATTTATTCTACTTTCATAATAGCTCTTTCATTGCTCTATCTTACCATTATACTTCCATCCCAGTGTCTAAGTGTTAGCCTAGCGGAACGATCTAATTTTTCCGAGGGGGAAATACAGACATTCATGTCTGTAGATGCTGATCGAACTGTCAACTTGTGCAACAGTTTCCATGATATGTGGAGGTATTGGCTCGATTCTTGCAATATACTTGAAGCACTTATTTATCACTATTGTGATTGTACACATGTAGTTTGTTTATAAGCAATCTCAATGCAGTGCACAAGACTCCATATGAGCATCTTATCCTTTTCTTTAATGTTATTTGTGAATTCATATGCCAATAATGTGATAGAATATTTCATGCGAGTACTTACTTCTATTTATTAGATACAGTTTTAACTTTTTTATATATATAATGTCAATATCTTTTGTAACATTATTTTTTAGTCATTCTACCTTGGATTTTTCAGCTTGCCATTACAAATTGGAATCGCATTGTATCTTTTGTATACACAAGTCCACTTTGCATTTGTTTCTGGCCTCACAATAACCATCTTACTGATACCGGGTATTCACTTACCAACTTATTGTAGAACCTAAAGAAAGGTTGTTATATATATTATATTAAAATTCTAATATGCAGTGAATAAATGGATATCTAAATTAATTGCAAGTGCTACAGAAAAGATGATGAAGCAAAAGGATGAGAGGTAATAGGATATCACTATCGCTCTAGCATTAAGGCTTTGTCCGAAAAAGAAAAACTTAAATTTGCTTGAGAACTTCCTTCAACTAGTTATACCATTCTATCTATTCTCCCTTCTTAATTAGGAATATTTTCCATCATATACCTTCAAGATTGTTCAATAACTCCCTTCAACTAGTACACTGCAAATTCAACATGTTGAAATTATACCATTTTATCTTCAATCCCCGGAAAATGAGATCACTGGATTCTACAACTATAATAATGATGATACCATATCAGCAGTTACAGCTGAAGAATAATGTATTTTAGAGTTCCTTTCCTGATAGAAATATATTCATTCTATCATGTATTCTCCTATACAGGATTAGAAGGACCGGAGAACTTTTAACAGATATCCGCACTTTGAAGATGTATGGCTGGGAGATTCTTTTTTCTAGTTGGGTGATGGAAACGAGATCTTCGGAAGTAAAACACTTAAAAGTATGGGACTGGTAACTTATTCATGAAGTGCTCTGAGAACTGTTAACTTTTGAGACATTTTTTTTAGTTGCTTCTATTTCCAAATTTGTAGTCAGTTCTAACATTTTCTCTCTTTTTTTATAAGACACGGAAGTATCTGGATGCATGGTGTGTATTTTTTTGGGCAACAACACCAACTCTTTTCTCACTGTTCACATTTGGGCTGTATACATTGATGGGACATGAACTTGATGCTGCAACGGTATTTTAATTGCATCCCGAATATGTATAACACGTTCATGAAAAACTGTTTCATTTTACCTTTTATTCAATATTTTGTATGACACAAACAAGAAATGATAGTTAAGGTTAACTTGTCTCACAAACCCTGATTGCAGGTCTTCACTTGTCTTGCTCTGTTTAATAATTTGATCGCTCCTCTAAATTCATTCCCATGGGTTATTAATGGATTGATTGATGTGAGTTGTCCATTTCAATGAGTTTTGGAAAACAACTTTTCTTTCCTTAGTACTAATGGCTGAAATCCACCTTTCTGTTTACTATTCACAGGCCCTAATCTCTACTAGACGGTTGAGCAAGTTCCTTTCCTGCTCTGAGCTGAAGTGTAAGCTGGAACAGACTGCTGATTCTATGCCATTTTTCTCAAGTGGCCAGTCTGATTTTGTATCTGAAGATATGGCTGTTGTCATTAATGATGCGTGTTGTGCTTGGTCAAATAGTGATAAGGAGGAAAGGAATTTGATACTGAATCATGTGACTCTAGGTGTCAAAAGGGGTTCCTTGGTAGCAATAATTGGGGAGGTCAAATGTATTCCTGAACTTTTTAAAACCTTATAGTCTGTTATTTTTTTTAATTTCTTAATACCTCGTATCCGTGAGTTATTTGGTGATGTAAGAGTAGTTCTTTATCGCATACCATATGAACATATTGAAAATATAAATCTAAATACGATGCTGCAGCCGGCAATTTCTTTTCTTTTGCTTAATTGAATTTTTGTATAGATAGGGAAATTGGAGTTTTATCGAGCATATGTGTGTGTTTATTAGGTCTCCAATAGTATAATCGTGTTCTATATGGACTATTTTATCCACATTAACTAATCTAAGATATTCCTTGTAACTGCATGTGTACAGGTTGGTTCAGGTAAATCATCTTTGTTGAATGCCATCTTGGGTGAAATGGAACTTATTCATGGATCAATCCATTCAAGTGGATCTACAGCATATGTGCCACAGGTTCACATACCGGTCCGGCTGTGATGTATCTACATTTTGCTTAAATATATTTTTCTATATTAAAATTTATCTGCTTGACACTGTAGGTTCCTTGGGTTCAATCTGGAACGATACGTGATAACATATTGTTTGGGAAGAACTATGATCTGCAAAGGTGTAATTCTTTTTCTATTCTATATGCCAAAGTACTTAAGTGGACAGGTGCAGGTACAGAAGCTAAGAGTGTTGTTGGATACGATTTCTGATTATTCATTTTCCAAATAATTTGAACAGAGGCACCTTTATGTCAAAGTCTCCATCACCATTTCTTATTTTCTACTCTTAATTAGAGATCTCAAATATCATTTTTTGGGCTACACAAAGAACGCTAGCCTCACTCTACGCATAATCCTTTGCATCTCAGATGTAGGCCTTCGAACCCGGGTCTTTGAAATGATGCCAAGAGATTTTACTAGTTGAACCAACTGACATACACAATCTAGTATATCCTTCAATTCTGCTGAATCTTCAGAAAATATATATCTTGAAAGAAATGTTGCCATCATATTTAGACTGTGAGTTCTATTTCTACTTTGAGCAGATATTCAGATACTTTAAAGGCATGTGCACTCGACATTGATATATCATTAATGATTGGAGGCGACATGGCTTATATTGGAGAAAAAGGGGTCAACTTATCAGGTGGACAAAGAGCTCGTCTTGCTTTGGCAAGGTTATATACTTCTCTAAGAATGTGATTAGCTTCTTGGAAATGAACCTATTTTTTTTTTTGTTCTGGATTCTTATGAAGAACTGTATTGCAACTCTGCACATGAACAGGGCTGTTTATCATGGATCCAATATTGTTATGCTCGATGATGTTCTTAGCGCGGTTGATGCACAGGTTGCTAGGTGGATTTTAAGTAATGCCATTCTGGGACCCATAATGTGTCAACAAACCCGTGTTCTTTGTACTCACAATGTTCAGGTTATAATCTTAAATCTCTCTGGTTTCGCTTAGAACAACGTTCATAAGGAATATGATATTATATTTAAGAAATATGAATATTGTCATTCTGCATAAACTACTGGGATTTACCAACTTCATCATTTTTTACTTTCACATGATATTTTGTACTCGACCCAGTTGATGTTTATTACGGATGAATTAGAGTTTGATTGTTAAGTAAGTTATGGCTCGAATCAGCATTGCTGGTTATCATAAAGAAACAAACTTATGTACTTTGCCTTATAGTAACTAGTTTTATACTTGACTTCAAATTCACGTTTACACTGCACAGGCAATATCTTGTGCTGACATGGTAGTTGTAATGGCCAAAGGACAACTGAAGTGGGTGGGAAGTCCAGCTGACTTGTCAGTTTCTCCATATTCTGCATTCTCTTCATTGAATAACTTTGATACAGCTTTGCAAGTTAAAAAGCTTGAATGTGCTGTCCGTATTCCCATGAAGGCTGAAAATAATTTCCTCCCAGAGAATGACACTGCATGCATTTCAGAGGGAGCACAAGAGATTATTGAAATTGAGCAGAGGAAAGAGGGTAGGGTTGAGCTTAATGTATACAAGTAAGAATCATACTTAAAACTTAATATTTCACAGTATACAAGGTATTTTATCTAGCACCTGTGTTCCATGTTTGTGCTGTCATTCAACATTTTGGTTGGTAATTGTTAACAGTTTCTCAACTGCTTCTACAGAAACTATGCTGCATTTTCTGGTTGGTTCATTACAGTCATTATATGCGTTTCAGCAATTTTGATGCAAGCTTCTCGTAATGGTAATGATGTTTGGCTTTCATTCTGGGTCGATACAACAGCAGGAAGCAGTCAGGCTGAATACTCTAGTTCTTTTTATCTGGTATTCAGTAATTCCCGATGTTCCATATAACATATAGTTGTTCTTTATTACTTGTTAAAGGAATAGTCAGGTTACTGAAATAATTATTTCATGTGAACTTACTCATTTCCTGTGGCTAAATTATCAAGTTTGGAAGAGATCATCCACCAAAATAGCTGGGATTATGTTATTGGGAGGTTTCTTGCTGCTATGGTTGACTTAATAATTGATGCTGCAGGTTATACTCGGAATTTTTTGTATCACAAATTCCTTTCTGACGTTGGTGAGGGCATTTTCATTTGCATTTGGTGGCCTTCAAGCAGCAGTTCAAGTGCACAACTCACTGCTAACTAAACTTATTAGTGCACCTGTACAGTTTTTTGATCAGACACCAGGTGGGAGAATACTTAACAGGTCAGAGTAATATAACTTTTAAGATTATTCTGAATTTGTTATTTATAAGATTAGTTAACTTCTATTTTTATATTCTTTCTCTTATAGGTTGTCTTCGGATCTTTATATGATTGATGATTCTCTTCCATTCATTCTTAACATTCTCCTAGCCAATTTTGTTGGTCTGCTGGGGATTGCAGTAGTTCTGTCATATGTGCAGGTACCCATAAATTCTTCTTAGGATATCCTCTTCTGAGATCAGTTTTCTTGACTATCCTCAACGTGATTTTTTAATGGGTGTTGTCTGTGTCTTTGCAGGTGTTCTTCTTGCTTGTGCTATTGCCATTTTTGTATATCTATAGCAGGCTTCAGGTACCCCCAATTTTTCTTAGCATCAATTTTCAGTGTTCAGGGAAAAAAAAGTCCATAAAACGTGCATCCACATTCGTATGCTCACTTGAGCATAAATTGCTATGAAAAGTGAAATTCAATATTTATAATGTATATAGAGTAATATCAACTCAGAGTTAGAGCTTTCTACTTACCCAGCAATTTTTCAGTTCTTCTACAGGTCTACTTCACGCGAACTGCGAAGGCTGGACAGTGTTTCTCGTTCTCCCATCTATGCAACATTCACAGAGACACTCAATGGATCATCAACTATAAGGGCATTCAAGTCTGAGGTAGGTACTTGTATCGATTGACTTGTTACTTCCACAACTAGTAACATCAAGCATCTAGAACTTGTAATTTCCTATAAAACACACATAGGCAAACAAGAATTTGAATATTTTGGGTGCATTTTTTAAAAATATTTTGGATATATGTGAACTAAAAGATTAGTGTACATCTAGCAAAGTTAGTTAATTTCTTTTATCTATGTGTTCAAAAATCCTTGCTTACTAAATTCATCATGAACCCTATTTAAATGAAAGAGCAAAAAAAGAACAAAAGAAAGATAAGTAACAACCAATGCTGGATGTGAACAGGCCCTTTTATTGGATAGATTCACTGCTCATGTGGCTATGTATCAGACAACTTCTTACACAGAGTTCACTGCAAGTTTATGGCTTTCTCTGCGTCTTCAGGTAATCTCAGATGCTGCATTAAAGCTAAATGTCACTAATTCAATAACGCGAAAGTTTCATTTGCAACATGGCATATTGTAACTTTGTGTTCTGAAATGGTATATACACTTATTAGACTTTGATTAGTTTATAACTTTCTGTAACTATTTTACACTCCAGTGGACTTTTTACAGTTGTTAGCTGCATTTATAATTTCAATTGTGGCGACGATGGCCGTCATTGGATCTTATGGCAATTTTCCAATTAGTTTTGGTACCCCAGGATTGGTACGTTCTTCAGATTTTAATTCTTACAAGTTATAACTAACTGTTTGAAGTTTTAAGTCATACTACGAGGCCAGCAGTAATTTACAACGTTAACTTCTCTAACAGGTAGGATTGGCTCTTTCTTATACATCTCCAATTGTGTCTTTGTTCGGAAGTTTCTTAACAAGTTTTACTGAGACAGAGAAGGAAATGGTTTCTGTAGAAAGAGCTCTTCAGGTATGAAAATAGATCGCCTTTCATATGTATAACTGCCAGCTGTTTACTTACATGTTGATTTCAATCTTTCTAGTATATGGACATTCCTCAAGAAGAACTCCATGGATGCCAATCCTTAGATCCAGATTGGCCATCTCAAGGGCTGATTGAATTTAAAAATGTAACTTTGAGATATATGCCATCTTTGCCAGCTGCACTACGTGATATCACTTTTACCATTGCAGGAGGGGTGCAGGTCAGTGCATTATTAGATAATTTATTTGAGCTGTCATAAGTTTGTTTTTGCATCACAATGCTTAGGAAATTGTGACGTTACTTGAGTGATAATTCAATCAGGTTGGAATCATCGGAAGAACAGGTGCTGGAAAATCTAGTGTTTTGAATGCTCTTTTTCGCCTTACCCCAATATGTAGAGGATGTATTTTAGTGGATGGCCTGAACATATATGATGTTCCTGTTAGAGATCTTCGTTCCCATTTCGCCATTGTTCCTCAGAGTCCATTCCTATTTGAAGGATCATTAAGGTACTCCACTGAATTAAATGGTACCATGTTGTGAATTGCCTGCATTTCTTATACTCTGCCATGAAATCCTTACTCAAAAAGCTAAAGCTTGTAGAGTGAGGTGTTGTTTATGTATATCTAACACTTTCCACTCACGCAAATTTTAGGGATAATCTAGATCCATTTCGGGTGAGTGATGATTTAAAAATTTGGAACGCTCTAAAGAAATGCCATGTCAAGGAGGAAGTAGAAGCAGCAGGAGGTCTGGATATTCATGTAAAGCAGTCTGGATCGTCATTTTCCGTTGGTCAACGGCAGCTTCTTTGCCTTGCACGTGCACTTCTCAAATCCTCCAAGGTAAATATGTTTATAGAACCAAATACTTTCGCAGTCATCCATGAGAACTTTCGAAGCAATAAAGTACACTACAAGTATTATGTACATTGAGAGAGCGCATATATAATATTTAGTTGTTCAGGTACTTTGTTTGGATGAATGCACAGCCAACATTGATACTCCAACAGCTTCCATCCTTCAGAATACTATTTCTAGTGAATGCAGGGGCATGACAGTGATCACAATTGCTCACCGGATTTCAACAGTTTTGAATATGGACAACATCCTGATTTTAGACCATGGGATCGTGGTAAGCTTATTTTTCATGGGTGTTTCGTACTTAACACTCCCCTTCACTCAAGTGACGAGCATTAAATTGCACTTTCTAAATATCATTTATCTTTCCATTTTCCCACCCCTTGTAGGTTGAACAGGGAAACCCGCAGGCACTACTACAGGATGAGTTCTCCAGATTTTCAACTTTTGCTAAAGCTTCAACTATGTGAGTAATCTAACAAATACTGATTGAAGTAAATGTTGAAGTTATATACGAATCAATATATGAACCTAAATTGATCTTCAAGAACTTACCTTTCCTGTCATGTCCATGCCTAAAGTTTTAACAATCACTCATAACAAGCCAAGTGGTAATCTGATACTCGGGTTTAATTTGAACGGTATTTTTCTTTTTATATATTAGATCTTAAACTAATGTGCTTTCTATCAGATCTTATATTTCACTTGGTTTTTATGGAGGTGGAAAGAAGTTTATAATATTTACATGATGAATTTTCTACAAATATGAACTTTTGATAGGTATTTCCATTGCTAACAAACTCAGATTTCGAACTACTGATTGTTACTGGAGACAGTTGCCAAAATAATACTCAAAATGTTATTATTGCAGCATCGCCTCTTTCTATCGGACTGATATTCCAAATTCAAACTTGGAAAGTGTGAAAATGGGGTTTAGGTGGAGAAAGATTTGTTGTTCCTAGCTAAAAAGTAAAATTGAAATACTAGTTTATCTGGCCCATAGGATTGAAGACTTTATTCATGTGAAAGCTTAAACTAAGTAGGTAGTGGTGGACCAAATTAAAGATGACGATGATAATCTCATTAGGTTTTTATTAGTATATTAAGAATAATAATCTTACTCGATTTGGAATTACTAACCTAGGTTTTAGATTCTCTTACTCAAATGGTCCATTTGCTTTTTCCTCCATAATAAAGCCATATTAGTTTACCAATTAGTAGTTAATTATTTACTTTTCCGATATTTTGCTAAAAAAGCTAAAATTTCTCCACTAAGCTCAAGTCGGTCCATGCACGTAATAGCTTAATTTGGAAAATTCATAAAAGGTTGAAATTTTAATTTAATCTTCCATAATTAATTCCTTCACAATATTCTTTAGTCAAAAATCACGTGGGTCAACGAAGATCACAGAGCTTGAGGAGCGAGAAGTGGTCCAATCCAACGTTTCAGATCCCTCATCATCTCCTTCACCAGCATTAAGTATTTTTATACACCACAGATCTTCAGCCCAAGAGAATTTTTTCCAATGTGGGATTGCTGCCCTAACCGGATCCATATTTCCCACTTCAGTCACAATGGACCCACATCCACCATCATCTTTACCCATATTATGAACAAATCTACACAAAGATTTCATAAGCCTTGATCCATTTTCGCCTTCCATATGTAATCCAAACATAAAATAAACCCCAAATTTCTTAAAAACATTTGGAATTGAAGGTAATTTTAGCCATGGCATCCATGAATCCAACAACCTTGTACCTTTGCAACATACATGTTTTAAGGTAGACACACCTTTGACTTGTAATTTAAACACTTCTTTAGTGTTCCAAACACTTAGGATTGCATAATTTGAAGGAAGAATATGAATACCTGTTTTCGGATCCCAATTCGGAACATCTTTCTTTGAGATAGCCATGAATGTGCCCAAATTGAGATTATTAGCTAAAATTGCATCAATGTCTTTAGGGAAGAATTCTGAATTAGCAAACAACCGTCGGTATATTGACTCAGCAAGTCGCATACGGACTCTAACAATGGCAATGTCCGAACCTAATGGCTTGCAATGAGCATGGACTGGTTGAACCAACATGGTTGGTGTGCGAAATTTTGTGTATGAACATTTTTTAGTAAATAAATTGATAGATGGCTCATTTGTGCAGTCAGTAGCCATGTACACATATTTTGTGCCATTAAGCTTGCACCATTCTTCTAATTGTTTCACCAGTTTTGTCCCAATGCCAAACCTCCTGCATCATAAGTTGGTTATTCTATATCAGTTCGTATGCATTGTACTAACTCCTTAGGTCCGAATTGAAATGGACTAATATGAATTGTTTTTTTCCCAATGTGGAAGTCTATTATATATGTGGGGTGGTGACCATTATAGTTTATTCTTGGACCAAGGAACCTAGTGAGTAGTAAAAAGAAGATGTACTTTTGTTTATAAAATTTTTGTATTTGGGAGGGGACAAAGTACGTGGAATAAATAATGTTTTGGGTACTTTAAGAATTTGTTTTATTTGAAAGGTCAAGAAAATAGGAAATTTGTTAATGTACATTCACATCATGGAGGCTTCCTATATGAATTCAATTTAGGCCATTGAACATTGTCATTCAAAAACCCTTATATATATTTATGTAAACAACAAGAATCAACAAAGTTACAAGCTACTATAGAACCTTACAAATTATATATAAGGCATATAGTGAATGCATATGTGAGTGACAAGTAGACCAAAAAAGAACCAAAGTTGCTTTCTTACTACTTTCATGATACTAGGAACATTACACTTTATATTTTCAATAGAATATCATAGTTTTGTTTGGAAAAATTAAAAATTATTTAGAACAATGCATATGAAATAACAATCCCCAAACAAGAGTTTTCGATTTTTTCTTTTATTGATAAAAGAGCGAAAATTATGCATTATGATAACCATCATAGCATACATGAACGCGCTTTTCATGATTCAACAAAATAACAATAATATGTTTTGAGTTTTTAGCAATATCACTTTTCTACCAAGAGAGATAGTTTGGAGCGAAAAAAACCTATGCGATGGAGATATTCTGAGTCCCAAAATATAAGCCAGCTTTACATAAACTAAATTTCCTTTTGTCACAGTTTTCACACATCCTCTTATTATCCCCACCATTTCTTTCTCTTCTCCATATTCAGCAACCTATATATAATCACAATCGTAATCATTGACATAAATTACAAATAAAAAATTGAAAATGAGACTAAGTATTTAGATAGACCAGCATGATATGAGATGGGAAGTGTCTAATTCGACAAATAGGGTCACCCAAAAGATCGGTAACAATGGAAGGTTTCCCCGGCTGGGCAACTTCACACCGCCTCTCCATCGCCTCCACGGCCACCTTGTCCTTCCCCTCATCATACTCTCTAATATGAACTAATTCTTCCACCACCTTTTCAGGCAGGTTTGGAAAGCTTTCAGCAGCTATCTTAAATGACATACTTGATAAACTCCTACATGTTGTGTGCCTATAAGCATCTATATATATACATATAGATATAGTTATATAGTTATATTATAAAAATGTAGGGTTATATAGGGATAATGAGTCAATTATTGCTATGTAAGAAAAATGGTATATTTATCATGTGCAATCTAATAATATGGGGTTAATGCATTTCTTGACCAAAGTGAATCCCATTTTCCCATATCAATTTTTTTACTTTCTTTTTTCCCAATTATTGGTGGGGTGGTGAGAGTCATACCTATCACCATGTTTTTCGTGTACACTTGTATGCCCTAACGGGTATCACATCGTATATTTCATAATCACGATATTTAATTTTAAATTTCATCTTATTTATACAACTTATATTTTTCAACTGATGTAAAGATTTTGTTGGAATTGATCAATTTTTTCAAGTATTTTTTTATTAACTTAAACCATGATCTGAACAATTATCTGAATAATTCCGACATACATGTATGGATAATTTTTATTATAATTATGAAGAGTAATTTTTTGTTTGTTTCTTTGTTAGGGGAATTCAATTTATGCAAAAGACTTGGCTTTTTCTAGTCAAAGTAACTAAAATTTAATCAAAATATGTGAACCACACTTTGAACTATTACTAAAATGTTATAGTAGATAACAAGATAAGATTTAGTGTTTCACTTTGTGACCTTAATTACTACTATTACTATAAAATTTAGAATACGATTCTTTTTATCACCTTCAAAAGTAGTTTGTTATATGATACCACATATTAGCTCGCACGAATTTTAGTTATATCAGCTGGCATGAATTTTGTATTCGGCTAAGTCGAAAATCGAAGTGGGCAAAGTGGTATTTATTATGGCACTCATTAAATTTGAGATTCCTCTAATTTTGCTTAACTTCTTTTTACTTTTCTTTGGAAAAGTAAGCACTACAATCTTCTTATTCTTATTCATTTGTTTATTACTTTACATTAGTCTCTTAAATTTAGTACTTTTATTATTGTACTTCATGGCGGCTATGGAATCATTTTCTATTAAACAAATTGCTTTTTTTATTAAAAAAACATGGTTTAAATTTGTGAGTATCAATAATTCAATTGAAAAATCTGAAATATTTGAGTTGAAAAAAATATAGTTTCTAAAGGTTCGAATTTTTTAAAAAAAATGTCAAGAATTACACTGTCTTAAACGATCATCCATTTGACAAATTCGATTGCTTGATAAATAAGATGAAATACTCGACGAGAATATTTGATATTGGTAGGACCATGAATTCAGATTTGCATAAGCTAATAAGGAGCATGCTTATGCCATTATTCCTCAAGTGAATAAAATCTTATAGATAGAGTAGAGATTTGATGGGAAAAATTATATAGATATAAGAGGACTGCATGTTCCCAGGTTGCCACTTGTCAAAAGCAATATTGGAAAGTATAGCAACTTTAATTAATTGAATTAATAATCCAAAAGTTACTGCTTCTTTTTTGGGCACTTGGCATCACATGGGTCAGTTGGTCCATGGAATGTACAAACTTTGTGCTCCATAATTTGCTATAATTATGCTAATCAATGAAAAACAAATGCTATTTTTAATGGTTAATACAGATATGTTACTTTTGCTTTCATAGATTGAACTTATTGTATACAAATTGATGATGAAACATAACCAAAAAGGAAGAAAGAAATGGTATTATGTTGTTCTAATAGGCTAGAGCAAGACTCACATCGAAGATTTGCATTGCATTTTTAACAGCTTCAACATCGATGTCTATCAATTTTCCTGTCTTTGAAGCAACAATAACACATTTCTTCTCCCCTGCATTCAGAACAAATTTTTTCCCCTTCTCTTCTGAACAAAACAGTGCAATACTGCAAATAACAGGAACAGTACACAGATATCAATTACATTACACCTATATGCAACTCAATAGATAATTATCTGTTATGTTGCTTGACCTTATGTACAACTATAGGATGTGGGTGTGGTTCGCCTAATCTAACACGGGTATGGCAGTTGAAGTGAAGATCTGAATAACATAGATTGTAGAATTTGACTAAGGTTTGGAGCTACCTGGGTTTTTCCCGTGCATTTGCAAGTTGGATAGCTGCTGTGTTGGTAGCTATTACTCCAAGTGAGTCGTTGATAAGAGCAGCCAACTGCAGAAGATCAGAGTGCACGTAATGTGCCACCATTAGTATTCAAAAGCGCATCCTGCCCCTAATCTACTACTATGCAGTGCCACTCGAAAGACAAATCGAGTAACAAAGGCAAAGAGAAAGTGATGTGTACCTGCCCAGGAGTGGTGATGAAAAGAATACTGGCATCATCTCCAATAACTTCCTCCACATTTTCCCTTTCTTTCTCATGTGGAATGACAAAAATTGGTCTAGCTCCCCTGTTTGCATTTAACAAAATCCGATTTCATGTCTGTGGTTGAAATATGGCATCCACTTTCAGTTAAAAAGCATGATAAATTTCAATTGAAATCTTAAAACAATTTGTGTTATTTTTGGATAACAAAGTATTTCAGTCAAAGTCTAGATCGTTTTGCATTCCAGACACATCTTTCGCTCAACCTCCATTCAAAAATATGAAGGAAGAAAAAAACTGAAAACCGTTTTGTACCTTATGCCTTCATATATTTTTGCCCATAGTTGGATGGGTAACAAGCTATCAGTATCCCCCTTAGACTGCATTGAAGCCTTTGAATCTGACTCAATCCCATGAATCACAATATATTTCCCTTTCTCAGCACCAGCATCCTTATATTTTGCCTCTACGACTTCCTTCAGCTTCCTAGAGATTAATACTTTGAGTGGAGACACCTCATGCCTTGGTACACTTCGGAATGGTCTACCCAGCCAGTCAGACATCTGGTGGTACCTAAATGAAAAGAGGCCCTAAATATTTTCAGATGGCTAAATTTATGAGGAGAATCTAAATTGCTCAATATACATGTTCTTTTCTGTAATTTAAGTCCCATAATAGAGAGCACATTTATCTTACGTACGGGCTACAGAAGAATCCTTATGCATCAAACAAATGTTACAGAACATAGTCAAAATAGGAATGCATTCTGCACAACAGTGGCATCCTTTTTCAATTTTGTGCTCCTTATGTCATTATAAGGATGTTCAATATACCAAGCTGTATTCAAGTCTCCATTTCATCTGTTTCTTATTATAAACTCACATCTTATATCCACCTTCGGAGAGATTCAGACTATCTGGCGTAAATGTTTGTGACAGAAATAATCCTGCTCCTGCAGCATTTACATTAGGGTAAACGTAGCTAACTCTATCCCGGGCTGTCGTCATAAACAAGAATGATGCATGGCCAATCCCTGCCAATTTGGTCGATAACACCATGTCATAGTACCGACCCTGTACGAGCAAACCAAAATGTGTAAATTAGAACCCAAAAAATCCCCACATTTGTTGCTATGCATATAAGAACTAGAAATCAATTTCATGTCAAGATTTTGAGCTTCAATACATTTTTTTGAGTTTCTTGAAACTTTTTGATATTAGTTCATAGTGTGCTTCCCCAAGCATTGTGCATTTATTTCTGCTAGAAATTTTCACAAACAATTAATAGCGTAGTGGGCATTCTGTTAAATTGTTCCTTTCAGCCAATTCTTACACCTAAAACGACATTGAAATTATGAAACAGTATGATCTGATTAATACCCAATCTGAAAATCAAACGACTAATTCCTCAAGGAAGCACAAAATATGACAAACCAACCTTAAGAATTCCAACCATGTCAGTATATTCCCTCGGTTCAGGAAAAGGCTCATCAGGATCATAAGCATCAGCCCATCTCACATTTTTATTCAACTCAAAAGTCTGTTTCCCTCTGGGCGACGTAATCACATCAACTTGAACACCAGGATACCTATCTTTAATCAACTGAATAACAGGAAAAAAAAGCAAATTCTCATAAACCCCACCAGAAATCACACAACAACACCGTCTCACATCGCCTCTAATCTTCAATGCCAATGAAGCAATTTCAACACTATATCCCATCGGAAATTTAAGAAACCCATATGGATTATCCGGATTAGCAGGAGGCGTCGGATCTTCCTCTTGCTTCCCATCAGCGAACAACGAACCATATTCCATTTCTGGATCTTCTCCATCGTCAAATGGGTCAAGCCATTGATTCTTCTTTTTGACATGGAATTTTACATTAGGTCTTTTGATGGGTGGCAATGAAATTTGATTTGTGAAATGGGTTGATGAAATTGAAGGTGGGTTGGAGAGAAATGGAGTAATTGATTGGGTCAATAGCGAATTTGAAGCCATTGAAAATCATTGCAAGTTTTTGAGTTCATGTAGACGATGGGATTTGATTGTGTGGAAGGTAGTTGGATAAGTGGGTCCGGGTTTTACCCGTATTGTCAGATGGGTTAATTACAAATTCATCCTTTTAATTTTATGTATTTATAAGTAGACCCCTATATTTTTAGTTATTACATTAAGACCCATTTGCTTGAATTTTGTAAAATTGAAATCCAAATTGCTTGAAGTCAGAAAATTTTGTACAAAATATCTACAAACATCTATTAATTGATGGAATTTAAAATTAAAACAAAAAAAAGTAAAGTTTTGCGTACAAGTTTTCAATTACTAAAAATATTATTTTATCAGTTGTTTATGAACGCGCACTTTGATTATTTAGAATTTTGTTGCAATATTTTTCCGGAAATGGCAGCAGCTAGGGCTGAAGTGAAAGTGGGATCTTTTGTCAAGGAAGAAGCCATTTGCTCAATCAAAAAGTGTTTGGCTTGTGGGAAAATAGGATTTTCTCTTGATGATGATGCTAGCTCCATTTGAGAAGGGTTTGGATGGTTGTGTTCACCTTCATATGTTGCTACTAAAATTGATTGATCTTCTATACTTCTTTGAACCTTTAAAATCAATATCAAAACATAAAAAAATTACATTAGCAATCAATCTCAACTGATATACTATGATAAAGTGAGTTTCAGATGGATCAACTGCTGCATAGATCATGTGAAATTTGGGTCGTGACAGTTTTCGTCCAAAAAGATTTTCTTGAATTCGAATTCTCACCTTCTTTTTGACAGTACAACTTGGAGCAAAAGAGCATCTGAAGTAAGCTCTAGGATAAGGGTTATCTCTAGTGACCTTTTGCCCATATTTTCTCCATTGATATCCATCTTTCACCACCTATATATATATATAT
>JAYMTB010000065.1:0-20648 GCA_036897585.1 Francoa sonchifolia | reverse complement strand
ATATATATATAATATTAAGTTTTAAGTGATTTATTATTGTTATATCAAAGATCTAACTAACATATACTAATATTTTATCATTTACTTAATTGAGAGAAGAATATGATCAAACTAAATAAAATCAGGATGTAATAGTGACTTAAAACTAAATATTATTTTAGTTTCTTGATAAAAAAAAATTAATTGATTTATTTTAGATACAAATATGTGACATTAGTAATTTAGTGAATTTTCGGTCATAAATAGTATGGTTTTTGACAAAAAAATTAATTAAAATTATTAAATATTTAGAAAAATGATGTAAACTATGACAATTGGTGAAATCGCGTTCCCAAACGTATTTTTATTATTCAACTTTCATATTTTTTATTTATTTTTTTCGAAATTTTGTTAGAGATCGAGTTTTCAAAATGAGATATAAGTGTAAATGCGATTTCTAATAAGCATTAAAATTGTGTTTTAAAAAAGTGATTTCATCAAAATATTGTAGTTTGGTTTATTTGTTTTAAATCTTTGATAATTTTAATTAATTGTTTTGTTAAAAAGCCGAAAAAACTGTAATTTAGTAATAACGTACATAAATATTTTGGACCATAAAAAAAAAAGAAAAGAAAATTGAAAAGGGTAAAAGTAAGAACAAACTACTTTGACAAAAACCATGATTCAATCTCTCTCAACTAACCAAAAAAAACATCCATTGCCGTATCCCAAAATCCACTCACAATTTCACAACATGTTCATCACTCCAAAATTGTTCATTTTTCCAATAAACTCACACCCATAAATTCAAATCTGAAGATCCCAGAAATCCATGAACTCCCCAAAATTATAAAAAGAAAAGTCCCATCTTGACTTGACCAAATCTCGATCGACCAAACTTGGATTAATGGCCTTCTCCTCCTACACTCGTCGTGGAGGGGGATGGGCTAATTCCCTTCTCCCCTTTTCATCAAATCCCAAATCAAAACTTCCCAGAAAGTCACGCAAACGAACGCCTCTCATCAGTTTCATCTTCACCAATTTCTTCACAATCGGTCTTTCCATTACCCTCTTTTTCTTCCTTCTAATCGTGTTCCGTTATGGTGTTCCGAAGCCCATTTCGTCTCACTTCAAATCTCGGCCTCATCGGAGTCTCCGACCTCGGAAAGTTGTGGTGGGTGATGGTCGTAATAGTTCTGTTTTGGGGGCTTCTGTTGATATTACTACTAAGGGTTTGTATGATAAGATTGAGTTTTTGGATGCGAATGGTGGGCCGTGGACACAAGGGTGGAGGGTTAGTTATAAAGGGGACGAGTGGAATAAGGAGAAATTGAAGATTTTTGTTGTGCCTCATTCGCATAATGATCCCGGTTGGAAGCTTACTGTTGATGAGTATTATGAGAGGCAATCAAGGCATATACTTGATACCATTGTCGATACGCTTTCGAAGGTGAATTCAAGACTGATTATGATGTTATGTTTGATGGGTTTTGTATATTTTGGTGGAATTTATGCATCGAGTTACTGAATTTACTAAAAGTTTGTGCAATTTAACTATGTGTATAGTGTGAATTTAAGTTAGAAGCTATGAAAGGATTAACCTTTATTAGTTTAAAGCAATATTCCCATAAACACAATAGTCTTTAGATTAGTTCGGATTCGTGGAAGCATGAAAATTTTTGTTTGTTTTGTCACTTGATACCATTGTTGAGACCATTTCGAAGGTGAAATTGGGTCTGGTTTTGGGTTGATTGGTAGTATCTTGATGTTATGTTTGATGGGTTCTTTTTATATTTTGAGGTGTATTAGTGAATCAAGTTACTGAATTTATTGAAATAGTGAAGTTATGATTTCCAAAAATGGTATTTTGTGTGAAATTGAATATGAGAAGCAAATGGAACTCATATAAGTTTTTCTGTATTGTTTATTAGCTATTAATGGATTAATCTTTGATTAGTTTGGTTTTAAAATGTCTCTAGGTTAATTCAGATTCAAAAACAAAAGAAGAAAATTTTGTGTTTTTTCTCGTCTAGTTTGTTGTTAGAATGCATTTTGAGTTGAGACTGATGAGATTTTGGAATTGGATTTGTAGGACGCTCGGCGCAAGTTTATATGGGAAGAGATGTCTTATTTGGAGAGGTGGTGGAAGGATGCGACAGATATCAAACGAGAATCATTCATCAATTTAGTGAAAAGTGGGCAGTTAGAAATTGTTGGAGGTGGTTGGGTGATGAACGATGAGGTAAAACCAAATTACTTTTTAGCTCTGTGTTTACCACAATACTAGTGATAATACCATGTACTGTCCATTTCACATAAGCGCTTTGTGTTTGTAACATAATTTCTTCGTGTCAGTCTCCCACAAATTGTTATACAATCTGCATGTACACTTTTCTTGTTCTTACGGATCAATCAATATTAAACACCATATGGGTAGGTTTGTTTGCTCCCTAATAATTCCATTGTTTGCTCATTTTATGACTGTTAAAACAATGGGTAGGTTTACAATGACATTATGTTTCTTGGGTTATGGTTATATATAATATTACTGGAGTTGTAGTATCATATAGTTCATAAATTCCTTGACAAGTTTATACTGAGGAGAAAGCAATTCCTTGTTGTAAAGATTTTGTTTTCTGGCACCTTGGAAAATTTCCATTGACACATACTGGTTCCACTACTCTTGAAAACTTGTTATGTCATCCTCCCCATCTTCCTTAATTAAATGTGTTAATATCTGTGGTTAAATCAAACTGTTCCTTTACTTCTTTTTATGTAGTAATTATGTTATTAACTTGTTGATTGTGAAAGCTTCACTGATAATAACAATTCCTTTGCGATTGCAGGCTAATTCACACTTTTTTGCCATAATCGAGCAGGTATACTCAGAGCTTTCTTCTTTCTAGTTGTTAGGCTGTTTAGAGTTCTTCATTTTCATCTAACTAGATGGTTTATGAACGTTCTTCATGAACTTTCCTTGGGCAGGCAATGCATATTCATGTTGTTTATTGCAGCAGTGAGTACATATTTCAATCTAGTTCCGGGGGTTTTGGACAATCTAAGCTAAATTAGTAAGCATAAACGTCATTCTGCAATAACTCAAAAGTTACTAAATAGCATACTGAATATCCTCAACATATTTCTTAACATATTTGTTTTCAACGAGTATGTGTTACACCCTTAAAACACTAGTACAACAGTTTGTGAGATAGAAAGTGGAGGTCACAGTTAGATTGCAAACAGGACTTATTCAGTAATCATGATAGCAATACGGGTGAAAAATGAAAAGGTTCAGTTTTGGGATGTCGTAGTTTTTTTATGTTCTGAAATGTTCTTTTATATGATTTTTAGGTCGTTGATTCAGGTATATATATATTCTACCCCTTTCTTGTTGTTGCTTTGCTTGGTGTTTGCACATTCATATTTATTACTTGAAGCTTTTATCCTTTTACACAGTTCTTTCAGATAGCACGTTTTTTTTGTTTGATCTGGTATGTGCAATTTATGTATCAGATAACAGAAGGGAATATGTGGTTGAATGAGACTGTTGGCGTTGTCCCAAAAAATTCTTGGGCTATAGATCCATTTGGCTACTCGCCAACCATGGCATATCTTCTCCGTCGTATGGGTTTTGAGAACATGCTAATCCAAAGGACCCATTATGAATTGAAGAAGGAACTTGCACAGCATAAGAATTTGGAGTACATATGGCGTCAGAGCTGGGATGCCGAGGAATCCACAGATATTTTTGTCCACATGATGCCTTTCTATTCGTATGACATTCCCCATACTTGTGGACCAGAACCTGCTGTATGCTGTCAATTTGACTTCGCTCGTATGCATGGCTTTTCTTACGAACTTTGCCCATGGGGGCAACATCCAGTAGAGACCACCCCGGAAAATGTGCATGAAAGGGCACTAAAACTGTTAGATCAATATAAGAAAAAGTCGACCCTATACCGCACAAATACACTTCTTATTCCTCTGGGAGATGATTTTCGCTACATCAGCATTGATGAAGCAGAATCTCAGTTTCGGAATTACCAAGTATTGTTTGATTATATCAATTCGAACCTGAGTCTAAATACAGAGGCAAAGTTTGGTACTTTGGAAGACTACTTTCGAACTCTTCGTGAGGAAGCCGACAGAATAAACTATACATTGGCCGGCGAGGTTGGCTCTGGTATGGTGGGAGGTTTCCCTTCTCTAGCGGGCGACTTCTTCACTTATGCCGATAGGCAGCATGACTATTGGAGTGGCTATTACGTCTCTAGGCCTTTCTTTAAGGCTGTTGATCGGGTACTAGAGCAAACGCTACGTTCCACAGAAATGATGGTAGCTTTGTTGCTAGGATATTGTCAGAGAACACAATGTGACAAGCTTATGAACAGCTTCTCCTACAAGTTGACAGCTGCGCGACGGAATTTAGCTCTTTTCCAGCATCATGATGGGGTAACTGGTACTGCCAAGGATCACGTGGTTTTGGACTATGGAACTCGGATGCATACTTCCTTACAAGACTTGCAAATTTTCATGTCTAAAGCTATTGAAGTACTGTCCGGTATCCGCCATGAGAAATTTGATCAGACCCCAGCTCAGTTTGAACCAGAACAGGTGAGATCCAAATACGATGTGCAGCCTGTGCATAGAGGAATCAGTGCTCGGGAAGGAACTGCACAATCTGTTATTTTTTTCAATCCCTTAGAGCAAAAAAGAGAAGAGGTTGTGATGGTCGTTGTTAACAGGCCAGATGTTACTGTTTTGGACTCAAACTGGACGTGTGTTGAAAGCCAACTTTCTCCTGAATGGAAACACGACGAGAGCAATATTTTTACTGGTAGGCATCGTGTACATTGGAAAGCTTCTGTTCCTGCCATGGGATTGCAGACATACTACATCGCTAATGGTATTGTTCGATGTGCAAAAGCCAAACCAGCAAATTTGAAAATTTTCGCCAAGTCCAACATATTACCTTGCCCGCCTCCATATACTTGCTTGAAAGTAGAAGATGATGTGGCAGAAATCCGGAACGAGCATCAAACACTCACGTTTGATGTCAAGCATGGTTTGTTGGAGAAAATTGTTCATAAAAATGGTTCCGCGAATGTCGTGGGTGAAGAAATAGGCATGTATTCTAGTAAAGGAAGTGGGGCCTACTTATTTAAACCTGACGGTGAAGCTCAGCCAATCATCCAAAGTGGAGGGAATATGGTAATCTCCGAGGGCTCTTTGATGCAGGAAGTATTCTCTTATCCAAAGACTGCATGGCAAAAAACTCCGATCTCTCATAGCACTCGTATTTACAGAGGAGGTAACACCATTCAAGAATTACTTGTAGAGAAAGAATATCATGTTGAGCTTCTTGGCAAGGATTTCAATGACAGGGAGTTGATAGTTCGATACAAGACAGATATTGATAACAAAAATGTTTTCTATTCGGATCTAAACGGATTTCAGATGAGCAGGAGGGAAACCTATGATAAGATTCCACTGCAAGGAAATTACTACCCAATGCCTTCCCTTGCGTTCCTTCAAGGATCAAATGGTCAGCGATTTTCTGTCCATACTCGACAGGCATTGGGCGTGGCAGGCTTGAAGAATGGGTATTTGGAAATCATGCTTGATCGGCGTTTGGTTAAAGATGACGGGCGTGGTCTTGGGCAAGGAGTGATGGATAACCGTGCGATGAATGTAATCTTCCACATACTATTGGAATCCAACATTTCCTCAATTTCCGAACCCGTATCCAACACTCTTCCATTAAGCCCCTCGCTCCTTTCTCACCTCATTGGTGCTCATTTGAACTATCCGCTTCACGCCTTCATTGCCAAGAAGCCACAGGATATATCAGCGCAACCACCTGCAAGATCCTTTTCTCCTTTAACCGCTTCCTTACCGTGTGACTTACATATCGTGAACTTTAAGGTTCCCCGACCTTTGAGATATTCTCAGCAACCGCTTGAAGACTCAAGGTTTGTGCTAATGTTACAGCGGAGAAATTGGGATTCTTCATATTGTCGGAAAGGGAAATCACAGTGCACACGACTCACTGACAAGCCTGTGAATCTGTTTAACATGTTCGAAGGGCTTGTGGTATCGCATGTAAAAGCAACGTCTTTGAATCTTCTGCACAAAGACACCGAAATGCTTGGGTACACTGAGCAGGTTGGAGACGCTGCTCAGGAAGGGCATGTACTAATCTCGCCCATGGAAATTCAGGCGTACAAGTTGGATTTCCGGCCACACGAACAACTATGAGATACTCCTGCCATTACTCTTGCTGACACTGGTTAGTATTAGAGAAGCCTTATTCATTCCCCCTTTGAAGAAAAATTAGATAGAATCAAATATGGCTCGGGTTACTTATTTAAAGATGTGTAGAATTGATGATAACAAATTAGATCGTGAGAAATCATTCCGAGTTCTTGTGGTAGAACTGTACGATTTTGTGTTACCTTCCTAGAAAAAGAGAATTGTGTAATGTTTAAATTTTGGCTCCATTTACTTTTGGATAGCTATATACAATTATTTATTTGAAGTAATAATTTTGTAAATATTGATTGGTGAAACTTCCAAAATATGCTGCGTTAATCCTAAATTAGTTGCACCTTGATTATTATGGGATTATGAAAGGGTAGACACATTATTTATTGGTCGATGAAAAAAATTGCAATCAAATAACCTGATAATGGCTTACTCTTTTCGCTGTTTGCTCAAATGTGCCAAGAGTGAATGTTGCCCTGAAGACAATTAAAGGTCCAGATAGAATCAGCTTTTTCAATCACCAAGTGAATTTTTTCAATATTAGCCAACATGACATTCGAATATTATACAATCATAAACTGTTGTGTTACATACATGGTACAATACCCAAATTGTTTCGTTCAACATGCTGAATGAAAACTTGAAAATCTTTATGACTTTATCATTATCAGAGTATGATATAATGGAAGGTCTTCTTCCCATATGCTCTCCCAGCAATGCACATTTATTTGTTTCTACACGCTTCAGATCTTTGATTCCAGTTTCTGCTCCAAGGCGCTACTCTTTTTGGTGAAATTGCAGTAATGAGCTCTGTTATTTATACCCGGAGCCCATAAATATATAGGTGTAAGTATTACTGACAGTTCAAAGTTAAAAAAAAGATCTTCAAAAAATAGATCGAGACAGTACAATATCAAATACGTATCCTCACCTACCGCTTGTTCTCAGTTTGAATAACATAAGTAGCAGGGATGCAACAACAGTGATAAAAAGTACAACTATCGTACTAAAGTTAGTATGATAGAAGTATGACATACAAATTTAGTTCATCCTGAAAATGTATAAAATATTTACGTTGTAAACAGATCATCCAGCCTTTATATCAAATTTAACCTCAAAATGCTGGATGATCTGAGGTATTTGAAAAGTTCAGGCTTCACATAGGATGCAATTAAAATCAACAGTTGTGGAAAGAGGAAAACCAATAAACCAATAGTAACAATTTGCTAATCAACAGAGACATAATATCAAACACTACAACTTACACAATCAGACAAACAATGAGGGCTTGAACAACATGGATTGCATATTACCAGGAAGAGATGTAATGACAATTATAAGAATATGGCTGCCTTTGAGTATATCAACTATAACACTCACATAATGATACTTTGTTGCATTTTCCCAGAACAGAAAAAGAAGATAGCAAACTTCTCAAATTTGGAATCTCATCTCTACAATTCACATTGCAGGCATTGACGATGCCTTTTGAACTTTCCATCACTGTAACAAGAAACTATTCAAAATTATATCAGGGTCAAATCAGGATCCTCTATTACTATTATCCATCTCAATTCTGGATTTTATAAATACATAGAGTTACAAAGTTCAGAAGCAATGGTCATAACCATGTCTTATTAGGACAATAAATGAAAGGAGTGGAACGAAGTTCAGAATATAGACAGAAAATAAGCAACAGAGGGTTTTCAGCTCTCTTGTTTTTGCTACCATTATACACAGTAGCTATCAACTATTGACCGAGAGGAATAACCATGTCATAATATCATATTCATAAATAACGCTCTACAGACGAGGCAGCCCACGTTTCCAATTTTTCTCTAATAATCAAGAAAAATATTTGATTGTCACTCTTAACCTTCTTCAACTTCACTATCTTTTTTTCTGAAAAAGTAGCTAAATTATCAACACTTTATAAGAACAGCCTTATAGAATTCAAACAATTCATGGAGCATTGTGATTCCCTCGGACAAAGTATTATTCTATAGCATCCAGCGAAGATTCAAAAATCAATATAATTTTTTTATTAATATTTTTTTAAAGCTTTTAGATGAGTCAATCTGTTCTTTATAACATTTCTTGAATTAGAGCGAGTTACAATTAAAAAGAAGGTATGAGTTTCAATTGACATTACCAAGATGTGTAAAACGCCATGGAAAACATAATTGGACAATTCTCATACGTGGTACAGAAAAAAGCAACTCAGTTAGATTTCCACATAGTAAAGAAATCAGTATTAGATTATTCAGAAATAGAATGTAACCAAAGTTAACCACTTGAATCACACAACGTACAACTCAATATCAGTTTACATCAAAAACAAGTAACCCAACCATGTTTAAGATCTCATCAAGGTAAACTAACTACATACAACAGAATGTAAAGAACAAGACCTGTCTAAAAAATGATACGAGCATAATACACAGCTCCCAGCACTAGTCACTTGAAAGAATAATAAATTGAGGGAACAATTTTCCACTAGGTTTACCTCATTGATGAGAACCACCATTCACAACCATTTCCACTGCAGATACATTATGCTTGACCACATTTTCCACTTCCTTAATCTCATAATCATCCTCATCTGAATCCAAAGTGAATTGGGCTTGTTTGTCCAAATGCCCTATCTCCGCACCTAGCGGCTTATACTGCATAAAGTCATGGCTAATCCCATTCTTTCGAGCAATAATTGCGTAAACCCCAGCAACCAAAACCACAATCAAAGCAAGATGACAATTAAACTGAAGAGTTGCAATAGCCCTACCTCTATGATACTCCATATGTCCCTTACATTTCACGGTATAATTTCCTCTGCTCTTTTCGTGTAAAGAGCATCCATGAGTAATCGCATTCGTATAAAAAGAAAACCCCATTTGCAAAAACCATGTTCCTTGCAAAATCAACCCAATCCCTCGACCTAACATCGGAAAATACGAATTTGGGGTTTTCAATTGAAGAATTGTCGATACTATACAAATTGTGATCGGCACAAGCAATAGATCAAAGTATCGATTCTCAATTCCTGCTGTATCTTTTCTTTGTAGATCAAACAACAAAAATTCTTCCGCAAAAGCGAAAAGCGCAATCAAATCGAGAATCGATGGAGGAAGATAAAACGAATTCGTATAATTGATTAATAAACCTAGAATTGAATACAACAAAAACAGCGATGCAATAGCGATTACTTGCAATTGAAGGGCAGATCCGACTCGATCATTGGAGTTAAACGCATCAATCAAAGACACTAAAGCGTTCAATACAGAGAATGTAGAAAGAATACAAATGAATACAAAGCTTACAGATGCGAGAAATGGATTATTCATGGCGGATTGTGGTTGTGATTGTGATGTAATCTGATTATCTGAAGTCCGATTTGAGTTTGGTGTTGGTGAAGTGAGGGCTTCCCAGCCACCGATCAGCATGAAACCACCGCCGGCAACGGCGAGGGTGAAGAAACCCATTGAATGATTCAGTGGCTAGATGATTTGGAGTGAGACTGAAGGGGGAAAATTGAGATGGATTTGGTTCATGTTTGGAAAGTCGGAAAATTGGTGTCTGATTTGATTTATGCTGCATGACTTCATATGTTACGCTGGTTCTGCGAAACAGGCGCCCCGTGTTAGCGGGTTGGGTTACCGGGTATTAATTCCGGGTCGAACTGATCCATAAATTCGGATTTGATTTATTCATCCATAATATATCAACAAAATGATTTACTGATTAAACCAATTTGAGTTTGAAATAGTATTACTGTATTACTATTACTTACAAAATATATTAATCACGCACGACTCACGTGATATAAAACAGAAAAATATCACCTCTTTATCCCGTTTCTATCTTTCCCTCCGGAGATTCTCTTGTTCCGCCATGAAATGTTGCTTCCTCTGAGCTACTCTTATCGCCCCTCATTCCCGCCAAGACCCCTCGCAGACCAATTTTCATCACCTCCACCTTTCTTCTTCACGTTTCCAAACCCTAGACCTTCTAAACTTCTCGTTCGGAGCTCCGTAGTTGATACTGAAACACTTCCGAAATCCGCAATCGAACGTATCGCCGAGAAGTTACGAAATCTTGGAATTACAGACGATAATAAGGCGGAAATTGAAAGCACAGGTGAGATTGGATCTGCCGGAGAGATTTTTGTTCCTTTACCTGAACAGTTGCCTAAGTATCGAGTGGGACACACGCTTGACTCAAGTTGGAGCACACCGGATAATCCGGTGCCGGTGGACAGGTTCAATGAGGTGAGAAGTGAGGAGAAGAAGGAGAAGTTGGAAAAGGGATTGTGGAAGAAAAGGAGGGAGGAAAGGGCGCCGACGTTGGCGGAATTGAGTTTGTCGAAGAAGGAGTTGAGGAGGCTGCAGGGGATTGGGATTGCATTGACTCAGAAATTGAAGATTGGAAAGGTGGGAATTACGGAGGGCATTGTGAATGGAATTCATGAGCGGTGGAGGCATTCCGAGGTTGTCAAGCTTGTCTGTGAAGATTTTGTTAGGATGAACATGAAGAGGACTCATGATTTATTGGAGGTTAGGAGTTTTTGTTTTAAACTGCTGGTCTGATATTTATTAACATGAATTAACTTGGTTGATGTTGATAGTCATCAGATGGATTTACATCACTATTGGACTATATATTCAATTTTGGTTTGTTGATGACTAAATTTTCTGCGAATTTGCTAAATTGATTAGTTGGCCAAGGATTTGGTGCACAATAGGACGGAAGTACATTAAATTTTGGTTTGTTAATATCTGATTGTGAGTTGCAATCATTTTGATTTACTAATAAATCGTTCGAGAGTTAATGTACAACATGTGACAAAAGAAATTAGTAAATTTTCTATGCGGGGATTGAAACTGGAACGAATGAATTAGATACCTCTAGGCAAGTGGGTGATGCATTTGCAGTTACAACAAAAGCACTTTATTTAAGGGATCAAATGATTTACATCAATTAATTTATTGTCAAACTTCAAGGCCATGCCAAAGTTCACTATCTCAAGAATATGCATTTGAAGTGCTCTGAGCAAATGATCACTTTGAGAGTGAGCATATTTCAGAAAGTAAAATAAAATGTACTGATCTCAATGATTGGAACTTCAAGTTTGACCAATATCACAGACCCTAATTTTTGTATTGTTCATATATGACTGTATATTCATTCAGAAAGTTATAAGTGTTAATCGGGATGGACATAATATTGTTACAATTAAGAGATATGTGACAAGGATATAAATTACTGGAGTTAATTTTTCAATTTATCGAAAAAATATATGTTTCTTGTTTCTGCAAATTTTGTAACCATAAATGTTGTTTAAGTTGTATTGTAACCAAATTTCGCTGATTTGGTTTAATGTATTATACCTTGCCATAAGTTGCACTCACTATCCCACAAATTGTCTTCCTTGATCTTTGTTTTCAGAAAAGTCTTTCTACAATAATCAATATTTTTGCACCAATTCAAGTGGCTTATATCTTAGCAGTTGCTATTTTGAGATGATGTTCTATTATCTGATACTTGGTTATATACAGAAGGGAATGAAAGTACTCCAAAAATTTTTGATGAAATAATGACTTTCATTGTCTAGAATTTTTCTTTCTTTACCTTGAATTTTTTCAAAACCAACAGAGGTATGGAAAGTTTATTGTTGAACTGCAGAATTGCTATTGTCAAGTTTACACTTCACAGTTATCAGAGTATGGGGTCTGGCTTGTATTTTCCATTTTCCACTCTAAGTTTTGCTCTTTGTTTTATCAGAGGAAAACTGGAGGTTTGGTTGTTTGGAGGTCTGGGAGTAAAGTTGTCTTGTATAGAGGGGCCAATTACAAGTATCCTTATTTCTTTTCTGATGAAGTTCCAACAAGTGTCACTTCTCACGAGGCTCTACCAGCTTCATGCATGGATGATGGAGGAGATAATAAATTGAAGAGTTGCACATCTGACACAGTTGTTGCTGGACCAAGCCAGACCAATAAAACTCAACCAATGTTAATACAAGGTGTTGGTTCTCCAAATAGGGTAAGATTTCAACTGCCAGGTGAGGCACAACTTGCAGAAGAAGCAGACCGCTTGTTAGACGGGCTGGGACCGCGATATACTGATTGGTGGGGATATGAACCTCTGCCTATCGATGCTGATCTTCTACCAGCTGTGATTCCAAGATATAAGAGACCTTTCCGCCTACTTCCATTTGGAGTACAGCCTAAACTGACAAATGATGAAATGACAACATTAAGAAGACTTGGGAGACCTTTACCATGTCATTTTGCATTAGGTGAGTTCGACTTCTGAGACTGACTGATGCTGCCATTATTTAACTCAGATTTTTTTTCCTACTTTGTTTTCCTCATTCTAACAGGTAGAAATAGGAGACTTCAAGGATTGGCTGCTTCCATTGTCAAGCTTTGGGAAAAATGTGAGATTGCCAAGGTTGCTGTTAAGAGAGGAGTACCAAACACTAACAGTGATCTGATGGCCGAAGAATTACAGGTTAATGATATTTACTTTAAAGATGTTTGAGAGCCTGTGAATGTCTAGTTCATTAATTATAGTCCTTCATTATGATGCCGATGGCTAGAATTTTTTGGAGATTATAAGGAAGTGTAGTGAGAATGTTTATGTGAGCATTTGTTATCTTGTCTCTCTGATCAAAAGGCATCATGTATTACATTCTTGGTTATAAGTTTTATCTATGCACAACATATGGTTGAAGGTACGTACTTATAAATTAACAATATTTATCTTCCACTTTGTACATACAAAGACGTCATTAACTTCGTGCTGTACTGCGACATCTTATCGGCTAGTGTAGCTTGTCCCTTTGCATTATAAGTGAAGAGTTACAATTAAATGTCCAGAATAACTCTGTAAACCTTTTATTCTGCCTACCATCATCTGCATATGTTTCAACTCCAAAACCTTCTCTTGGTTTTGGAGATCAATCTCCTCTCACATATGTTTCATCGTCATAGAATTTTTATTTCTAGTTGGATAATTTTATGCATAGCTAATTAAACTCATAATTTGAGAAGCAATTTATGGGGGTTTACAGTTGAAACATTTTTATTATGATACAATATGTTTTTTCTCTTCAGCAACTGACTGGAGGAACTCTGCTTTCCCGAGATAGCGAGACTATCGTCTTATATAGAGGAAAGGATTTCCTGCCACCTGCAGTTTCTTCTGCAATAGAAGAGCGGAGAAAGCATGGAGTCCTTGGGAAGTGTGAATCTGAAGCTGAACTTGCTAAGATTACTGCGCAGAAAGAAGCACTTTTCCAGCAAAAACAGCTAAGGTCCAGTGAGGCAGCTATTAAGAAGACTAGCATCAAATTGTCCTTGGTATGATTTAATTTATAAATCTTTTCAACTCTTAATTTGGTTCTGTGCTGAATGTTTCTCACAACAGGCACTAGAAAAGAAAGCAGAAGCAGAGAAACTTCTTGCAGAGTTGGAGAAGACTCAGATCTCCCAACCAAATGAAGCGACTAAAGAGGGTATAACAGAGGAAGAGAGATACATGCTAAGGAAAATCGGCTTGAAAATGAAGCCTTTTCTGCTAGTAGGTGAGTTGTGTTGCAAGGCACAAGATTTTGAATTTGAGTTTGCTGGTATCGTATTTTTTCCATCAAGAGAAACTAAATATTATAAACCTGTTGAACTGTGTACTTTATCTAAAGAAATGAGCTGTGTAATAAACATTTTGTATTTTTATGCTCAGGCAGGAGAGGGGTATTTGCTGGAACGGTTGAAAACATGCATCTTCACTGGAAGTACAGGGAGCTTGTGAAGATAATATCTAATGAGTGGAGCTATGAAGCTGTTCTGCAAGTAGCTCAGGTCTTAGAGGCAGAAAGTGGTGGAATATTAGTGGCAGTGGAAAGAGTGAAAAGAGACTTTGCAATCATTGTTTATCGTGGAAAAAATTATAAGCGACCTGCTTGTTTGAGGCCTCAGACACTTCTGAATAAAAGAGAAGCAATGAAGCGCTCTTTAGAGGCACAACGCAATAAGGTAGATTGATTTTTTCTTTTTGTGTTGTGTATCACAATAAAATACATTCATAACTCTCTCTCCCTCCCACTCTTCATCTTTCCGTTGATTTTAAACTCTGACCACTCACAAAGTGAATTAAATTCAAAATAACATCCCATGCACAATATTGAGGAAGCTATACCGATGACTGAGTTATCTAATCTCATTACTTTGTATTAGGGATGCCTGATTGGGTAAGATTTTTGAGAACTAGGTACAGTGACCTGTAAATATTTTAATAAGAATCTTTACATATGAAGAAAACTCTTGACCAGTATTATTGACCCACAGTATCTTAATTGGTTTGTTCTTTTTCCTGCTGTGGCTATGCAGTCTTTAAAGCTTCATGTTTTAAAGCTTACCAGGAACATAGATGACTTGAAACTTCAGTTGGTGAGTTTCGCTTATATCTTATTTCTGGCTGGATATCTTTTGTATATTATTTCCAATTAAAGTGTATTACATCCTTACCTTTTTTCTCAGACTAAAGACGAAAAATCAAAAAGTAAATTAGTTGATGAAGCAAACTTTCAGTTGGTAAGCTATCTTAGATTTCTATCAATACTAGGCCATTTCTCCAACTAGATATACAAATTGAGGTAAATTAAAGAATTTTTTCATAATTTAGGTCAATGAGGCAATAAGTACGCAATCTGGTGAACATGGAGGATCAGATAATGAACATAAGTATGATCATTTCTCCGATTCGGTAATTCCTGCTTGCGATCTTCAGGATGCGGAGGTAAGAGTACAATGTTGATATGTTTAGACTTAAAAACATATGAATAAGTTGTTGAGCTTGCACTTATTACTGGTGGTCATTCTTATCAGTGTGTTACTCATTCTAAATCGAAACTTAATAGACCTTGCTCATTGCTCACTCATTGTACAAAAGTACAAAATCATATAAATCTGTATCTGACCATGATTACCGTTCTCTGTTTTTGTAACTGGGTTTCTTTCAAAAGAGATATCTGAAATAGTGTTTGGCATGTTTACTCAAGGCTAGAGACAACCATATCGCCAGTCCAATCCCCTCAAGCTTAAATGATTGTTTGGATGCTTCTATGAATGGTCTATTGACCACTCAACAGGATAAGATAATCGATTTCTCTTCCACATACAGTCGGATCAAGAGTGGCAAAACTGAATCACAGTTTTCATCTGAAACACTTAGTAAAGAAAACTGCGCCGATGTACTCACAGATATGGATGGTGACTCTACATCTTGCCCTGATAATTTTGTGGTAATATCTAAATTCTTTTTTCTCATCTCTTTATTTATCCTTTCAATCTCAGATCTGTTAAAGTCTATGTGCATATTTCAGTCAGAAGAAATAAGCTGGTCTGTTGTGGCTAATCTTGACCATAACATTTCCGGTAATGACACAATGAAGTCATCAATTGAAGTTACGGAAAACATAGCAGAACCATCAGCTCCAGCAGTGGTAGAAAATGGGTTGAATCACATACCTTTACAAGCGGTCAGTCTTTCAAACAGAGATAGGCTTCTTCTACGGAAGCAAGCTCTCAAGATGAAGAAAAGACCTGTGCTGGCAATTGGTGATTCCTACTCCCTTTTTGTTGTTTATGTTTAATATATTGTGTCAAATTTCTGTTTCATTGGAATTGCTTGGTTTTCCCAGCATCACTAAATCACATCCTCTTTTTTTAATTAACGTATATTAGGTGAACTTTTCAATTATGCCGATCGTTTCCCTGTGTCGAAGATATTAGATATTCATCACATTGAACAAATGGCACATTTTCAATGCAACCAGGGCCTTTTTCCATATTTGCATGTAATGTAATACAACAATACATGGAAAAGCATGGAAACTCATCATTTTCTGTATATCTCTACTGCTGGTCTTTGTTAGGGAGGAGTAACATTGTTACTGGTGTTGCAAAAGCAATCAAGGGACACTTTCAAAAGCATCCTCTAGCCATAGTGAATGTTAAAGGCAGAGCCAAAGGGACTTCAATCCAGGACTTGGTTTCCCAGCTGGAGGTATGCACATGAAAACTCCTCTTGTTTAGTGGTTAGTTATTAAAAAGTTGCTCATTGTCTTATAGCTGTTTTCCACAGCAAGCAACAGGTGCAGTTCTAGTCTCTCAAGAGCCTTGCAAAATCATACTTTATCGTGGTTGGGGTGCAGGAGATGATTCCAGTGACACTAGGAAAAACAATTCAGGAAATATAGGAAAAATGTCAGCAGGCAAAGAGGCTGTGGCTCGGCTCGCTGTTTCTCCTGAGCTCTTGGCCGCAATCAGGCTAGAATGTGGATTACAGTATAATAAAGGGAAAGAAGATGCCACTGAATAGGCTGAAATTTTGCTTGTTTCAAGGTATTATATCATATATGCCATGTTCACTCTGTTAGTACTACTTAATTTTTTCTGTACATATTCAAATAAGATGATTACGATCTGTTCAAATTGTTTGCAGGGCCTTCTAGGAGTGATACATACTACGTACAAAGTGCTAACGCTGGCGTGAAGGCCCTGATTTCGCATCCACAGATGCACCCTTGAGTCACGAAACACAAAGGAGAATGCACCAAATTGACATTGAGATCTCACATCTGCAATTATGGCATCATGTACATGAAAAAAATTAATAGTCCATAAATTGAAAAGATCAGGATAAAATATCTGAGTTGGAACTAATAGAATGTCATTTGGCTAAAATAGCGAATTCTTTTTCGAAGTCTTTCAGTAATTTATAACATTACAAAGAATAATTACAAAATTAACATTAAAAGAAAAAAGAAAAAAAAAGTGTAAATAGACGATCTTAAATAAATAATACATAGGCAATTTCTCAGAAAGCTTTAACAGACGGAGTCGTCTTAGACGACGAAGATGAACGCCGATCGTCTTTTCCGCAGTCTTTACCTTTCCAAATATTCCAAGCAGCCAAAAACTTCTCATTCCGCCGTCCATCAGCCACCACCGATGGAGTCACCGTCGCCTTCTTATTACACGCATGATCCGCCGGAAATCGATGTTTCAGACACACCTTCAGTTGACAAGTCTTGCAAGTATTTGTATTCGAAAACGTCAAAATCTCCTTGCACCGCCGAACTCCACAGGTAGGTTTCTTCTTCTTCATCGGATCACAATTTCCAGATTTCTCATGCTTCTTCAACATCATCTTCTCATCCTCACCGCTATGTCCAGTAGTTTCAATCGAAATCGAACAGATTTCACACACAATAACTTTCCTGCTTTTCAGCTCTGATTTAGGACACTCGTGAGATTTATATTCTCTATGATCCAGACAGAAAACCTACACGATTCAAAGCAAATTAGGTTAAAATCAAACCATGAAATTCAAAAAATGAAACCTAAATTTATGAAATACCTTTTGACATCCGTGGCACTTGAACGGAAGAAAATCGAGCTGATTACAATCAGAACGTTGACAATGCCTTCCTAGATCCGGAAACGCCTCTGTTCCTCCTTCCATGAATTTGTTGTGTTAAATTTTGTCTGAATTGTGTTTTTCTTTTTCTTCAAGATTTGATGATTTGATCGGAAAAATAATGTTTCCTCTCTCTCTCTCTATATATATATATATAGATAGAGTGGCTTGGGGATTAAGAAAACTGATATTTCTATTTTATTTGAGATTATGGAGAATTTGGAAGTTTCTAGGCCACCCAGATGACGTGTACCGTTTCGTTTTAGAGTCAATGGTTTCCTGTCAAATCATTGGAGTTTGTTAGAAATAGTTAATTTTAACTTTTTTTTTTGTCTGTTCTAGAGTTAGATAATTTTGAAAAAAGTGATTTATTTTTAAGTTAAAACAACTCTTGATAAACTTTTATTTAAGAAATTAAAACTTAACCAAGAGGAAAATATGATTTAGAGTATCATGTTTTCAGTAGCTAAAATAAATTAAATTAATGACTAGAGTCTAGAGGCATTTTTAAGTAATACAAATTTATGCATGATGTAATAAGTAAATTCTTTTTTTAATTATTTTTTCCATTAATTTCATAAATCCATAGAAATAGAAATTTTATAAATACGAATTTTGGTAGGAATTTGATATTTTTTATTTTCGCCATAATGTCATGGTTCATTTTGGACTATTACTTTAACATCAGTCCCTTAAATGAAAATATAGGTATAGATATATATATATATATATGTTTAATAAATTGAATTTTCAATGTTATAACATTAAAATTGTTGTTTTTAATAGAAAGTTGATAAAGAGATAAAATCCTACTTGGGGTTGAAACAAATGCCATATTAATGGACGTGGAGCCCAGTTAGATGGCATTGCAAACTAGTTTTGGGCTAACTTTGGCCCAATAATCTTTTTCATTTTAAATTAGTTGTTTATTTATTGAAGTTAATAATTTTGTTAAATCATAGTCATATAATAAGTAATATGTTTAAAATGTGTTTTGTCAATTTTGGTAATCAATTCATTTATGTTTAAAATGATTGTAAAAATATCATAATAAATATAAGCTTGTTAATGATTTGAATTTGAATTTAAATTTTATTTGATTAGTAAACATTGTTAATGATATAAAATTGATTTGATGATATATTAATCTGAATTTGTCTTATGGATAACTCACAATTGATTATAAATTCTGTCAAGTTATCAAAAAATTGTTCAATTTTAATAAAATCCAGAGATAACCCAAATGATGATTTGATGAAATTAGATAGAAAGTGAAGTGAAAATTTATAATTTTGTGTAGTAGTGATTCCGATGGTGTAAACTAAAAAGAAATGAATTTTGATACCAATAAGTAAAAAAAGTTGAAAAAGGAAAAAGAGACAAAAGAAAGGAGTAGGAAGAAAAGAATAAAGTAGAAAAATGGAGTTAAAAAGAAAAGAAAAATTTATATATTTTATCACATGACATAATATTTTAATAAAATTTAATGGTAGACTTTGATATATCATACACCTTGTTGTTTGTTATTTGTTATTAGTAATAGTTTAATAAAATTTCCATTTTTCTTAAACATTCGCCTTCATCAATACTCATCCAAGGGATCCTTTCCCAGCCTTTAGACAGCCCATTCATTTTTTATCTCTTCTTTTAAACTGTTGAAAGCAAGTTAAATGGAAACTTCTTACAAATGGAATGTGGTTTTTGTTGAGCCTTTCTTTCCCTTATTAGTAAAGGGGGCTTTCTAGGCGTCCGCTGTTCATCGCTTTCGGACCAATCTTACGATGCAAACGAAATCTAACGGATTGAATTTGTCTTAATAATATGAAAATTATCATGTTGGTAAAGAATTTTTAGGCACGTTAAAACAATACCTATAAAAAATAATGAATCGGGTCAATAGATCTTATCCAATGGGCTTCACAAATGTCTTGGTCCAATATAACTTTTGGTCCAAAGAAATGAATCTTACTACTGCCCACACCATAAACACTTTGATCTATTTGATAGCCCGCCAGAATCGGATGGGACGTCGCAATATGATGTCCTATTTAAATAGAGATAACATGAAAGAGTATTTGGTTTGATAACTTGAAAAAAAAAAAAACACGTCTGAGATAACATAACGATGCCCCAATGAAAAAGGATCCACTTGCTACCCTAAGACTCGTTATATTGTCAAATGTACTCAAAGATAATCGTAATATACACCCCCAAAATCAACTCAGTGCACGCCGCCCTCACATTAACCTACAAACAACTCATTGAGAAGACACGTGGCAAGCATGAGAATCATACTAAGTAACCACACATAAAAGGTAAATTTAATACAATTTTTTATTGAGAAAAGAAAAATTGATGCATACTAGGGCCTAATTACTTGAAAAAATTATTTTAAGAATTCGATAAATTGAGTCAGCATATGCGTGGGAGATAGCTGTTATTCAAGATCTTTTCCGCAATATAGATGATTTCATTCTCTTACCCCTGTGACTCGATATATGTTTTTCAGCCCAATATTCAGTTAATATTTTTTCTTAGTTCCATATGATTCGCACTCGCATAAATCTACTAGTTACAAACAGCTAAGTTCAGCTGTCCGGTGAAAACTTCCACAAAGATAAATAGAAAGAAAAAAAAAACATTTCAATGGTTACTCAATTAATGGGATTTCACATATTCCTGAACAACATGAAGACCTTCAGTTTCTTCGCCTAATCCTTCACAACAGCACAGGAGCAACCGAACCAACCACCTTTCTTGCTTTTCCTTCAGAATCAATCTTACACAAACCAGCCCACTCGCCAAGAGTTTTAGCACTTATGTACAGTTATCAAAGAAACGTGATCTCACAAAGTGCCTTCACCAACTTTATATAATCCGGCTGGTTGCAGTCCTCTGCTAACACACACAGTTGTGCAGCATGC
>JAYMTB010000064.1:0-20726 GCA_036897585.1 Francoa sonchifolia | reverse complement strand
TTTGCAAAAAACAGAATTTGAACGAATGGGTGTCGCGATCATATGAAAATTTTTATGGGAAAATTGAAATTTCATAACAATTTACAATTTTTTGATTATGAATCAAATTTTAATCCTTATATATAAGACCCATATGAAAAAGATTTGATTTTTAACTTCTAATCTCATTATTCACTTTTTTAAATAGATTTTCCCGAAAACAAAATTTAAAAATATTACCCTTTTTTAAAAAATTATATAATTTGAATTAAATCGAATTTTTGAAAAATCGAACTGAATTGCTTAGTTTAGTAATGCCAATTGAAAAGCATGAAAATTATTGAAAGGATCACAATGCACGAGATCTTTTATAGATCAATTATAGAGACAAATTTAGACTTTCTTTTTTTGAATTTATTCGAGCTAGTCTTTTTCCTTATAGAATTACAGTCTCGTGAACCTTCATTTTGAATCTCATACCAATCTCTCAGTAGAACTCACAACAGGGGTGTTTCAGCATCACCAGATACACCACCGTCAGTAGTAACAGGAATAATGGATTCATGACCAACAAAAGTAGTATGAATAGGATTTGTTTCTCGTCGGAACAAGCTTTCTTTCTCGGTGTTGGCCGGAGTTTGAAATGTGATATTTTCGTCGGATCAAACTTTCTTTCTCGGTGTGGGCCGAAGCTTGAAATGTGGTATTTTATCTACCTTCCTCTATTTCGAGAATGCTTACCTCCGACGATTCTCCGGTTGCCTTCAACGGAATTAGTGATGTTCTTCTTCTTTCTCTCCTCTAATCTCATTTTTTTTCTCTCCTATCCTTTTGGAGTTTTCATCAATTCCCTCCTTTCGGGGTTTTGATTTCTCAACTTTCCGGGCAAAATTTCCGGCAAAGCTTTTTTTCGGCGTCCAACCGGCATCTCTTTGTCCTTCCTCCATAGGGTTTTGTTTTGTCAAGCCTTGAGCCACGTGCTTTTTGGGAAGCGTGTTGTCAACCTCGAGCCATGCGATTTGATTTCTTGGGGAGTGCATATTGACAAGTTAATTTTATGCACAAATCCCAAGCATCCACTTGTCAAAGTGAGCTTGGTTCATTTTAGCCTGTATCGGGTATTGTAATTTTAGACCCTCAGGTCATTGCGAGCCTCTGAATCTCGTTCTTAGCTTAGAATTTTTCTTAAGCATTTTAATATTGACATTTTCTATTTATCGCACTTTGTAAGGTTCGGGATTCTATCTCGTCCCTAGTCCTCTTAGGGTTGCTTTTCGCTCCCACTGTTTGTATTTATTTTCATTATCTATAAAAATTTGTAAAAAATGTTCTAAAAAAAAAAATAGGGGATACGTAATCATGTCTTCTTGACCAATCAACAGTCTGATCACAATTTTTTGTTACCATCTGGTCAATCTCCTCTATGAAAGCATCACTAGACTTTCCAGGTGTTGTATATTTTTTTTTTGTAACACATTCAACAGTAGTAGAAGTAACTGCATCAACTTCTTGAGCAACACTTTGTCCAAACACCTATATATTCTTACCACTCTTTGTTCTAGCCATTTGACAATTAGTGAAAACACCCACAAATTTCATATACACTTTTACACATCCTACCCGAGACACACTCTTAACATGAAACAACTGCGTGGGTAAACACTTGGAATTCAAAACAGCAAGAAATCCCTAAAATTAAAGAATAAACAAAAACCTTTTTTCTTTTAAATGATTCACTCAGTTTTGTTCTTTTTTTAGTTCCATTTTGGATGTGTAACTTACAAACCTCACCATGTCTTGATAATTGACCCTTGGTTTGTCTCTGATTTGTATTTCTTCATCAAGACCTCCAATAACATTATCCAAAGAATGATTCTTCTTTACCCTTGTTGAGGGTTCTCTGTGGATATGCTCATCTTCAGGTTGTTCTGTTTCCTCAGGTGTTTCACAAGGTGTTGCAACACCTGTTTCAGGTTTTTCAACTGCAGCTTCATTTTTCTCACCTCCTTCGGCTGACACATGTACTTCACCATTCACCCTTGCAGTCTCATCTTCAAGTCTTCTGTAGGATTCGTTAAATACCACATTGATGGATTCCACAATTGTATGAGTTCTTTTGTTGAAGACTCCGTAGGTTCGACTGTTTGTTGAGTATCCCACAAATATTGCCTTATCACTTTTAGGTTCCATCTTGCTCCTGTATACTCTATCTCTTAGAATGTAACAAGTGCTCCCAAACTCACAAAAATATCTCACATTTGGCTTTCTTCCTTGATTGGTTGATATTTAGTGTAATTTCTACATACCCTTTATGCTTAATATGTTGTTAAATATCGAGATTTATGATTCTTAATTCGTGTTTTCTCTATATTGTTTAGGTTATTGGAAATATTGAAGATTTGGCGTATTCGGAAGTGTTTTGATATAAAATGAAGAAAAGATAGTAGCCACGCTCAAAAGGAATCAAATCGGCTAAAGAAACGTCAAAAAATGACTTGAAGGCTGAAAATAAGGAAGAAATGACTAAGGCATGGTGCCATGGCGCCATGCAGAGGCACCATGGCACCCTAGACAGAATGCTAGGCGTCGTGGCGCCACTTATGGGCGCCATGGCCCCCTAAGACAGAAATCTAGGTGCCACTTCTTGGCGTCATGACGCCTCGAGCCGGGTTTTCGTGGAAAATTAGATACAAAAGTTGATTTTTTCGGAGCCCAAGCGGGAGGAGGAGATAAAGGGGAGACAAAAACACAATTTATGGTTATCAATGGAAGGGCTAAAGAGAAGAGGATTTGCGAAGAAGACAAGGAAAGATTCGATCTATCATCATTGACGATTCCGGAGAAGTTTTCTTTACTTATCTTTATTATGAATTTATTTTAAGTTTGTTCATTGCATTTTAGGATGAACTAAACTTTTAATCTAGAGTTTTGATGTAGCCAACTATTGATTATGATTTGAAGTTTTTCTATGTTAATTTCATTGAAATCTTTCTATACAAGTTGTTTGTGTTATCTTTCTCTCTATGCTTTCTTTGGCTTGATCACCCAAGGAATGATCATGTATCGAGGTTGATCACTCGAGAGAGGCAATTTTAGATAGTATCATAGGATAACGCAACCTAAGGAGAGTGTAGACATCGAGAGATGCCACAATCCTTGGGAAGTCTTAGGGAGAATCACAGGACCCATTGCATCCTTATTAACCTAATATTGATAGAGATATCGTATTGATTGATATAGGGTAGATTCACCTGCACTCGAGAGAGGGGGTTGAATTAAACAAAGATTCTTGACTTACACTTGAAGATAGATTGATTTGGGTTTAATTAGAATAATTGAGAATCGTAATTGATAGTTCGGTGAAATCAAGACTCTAGTTCTCATTCTCATTAGTAACCCATTTCACCACAAAACTCAGAAAAATCTGAGTTCTCAAATTCTCTACCATAATTACTTCGAATTTTACTCATATTTTCGATTTTCTCACATCTTTCATTCATTAGTCTAACATACACCCTTCTAAATACTTTGAAGGCTTCATATTTTTCTTTGAGAAAATCTACCCATGTAAATCTTGAAAAATCATCCACACACACGAAGACATACAATTTTCCTCCATAACTTTCAGTTTTCATTGGTCTCATTACATCCATGTGAAGTAGTTCTAATGGACGAGTGGTTGTAATGTGTTGCAACACGTGGTGTGACCCTTTTCGTTGTTTCCCTATCTGGCAGTCTCCACATACTTTGGTAGTCTCTCCACCAAAGTATGTAACTGATGAGTCCAAGTCAATGATGCCACAATTCAAGATCATCCTTTGAGAATTTTTGACACTTCATTTTTTCTACTAGCTTGTAGCAATTATCAACTGAACGAATTCCTTCCATGATCATATTCTTCTCTGAATTTACCACGCTGCATGAGTCCTTTGTAACAAGTAAATTATGATTACACAACTGACTTATGCTTATAAGATTTACCTTCAAACCATCAATCAAGAGAACATTTTTCAGCCTTGGTAGGCCTTCAACATCTAGGGTGCCTTTTCCGAGTACTTATCCTTTCTTGCCATCTCCAAAGGTGAAAAAGCTTTCCCCGCAATTTTTGACGTTACTCAAAAACTTCCTTTCACCAGTCATGTGTTTTGAACATCCACTGTCGAAATACTATACCTTTTTTGTGCTGACTTTTAGTGAGGAGTGAGCAGCAAATAGGATGAGATCATTTTTTATCCAGATCTTCTTGAGATTTCTTCTTCGATAGTCAAGAGTGTTCCTTCTTCTCAAATTGAAAAGGAGTTTAAAGCATTTTGACCTAATGTGTTTAGGAACACCACAATAGTAACATGTTTTTCTATGCTTTCTTGAATTGTTCTGAAACTTCATTGGTTTATTCAGCCTTTGCTTTACAAATACAGTTTTAGACCAAGTACTTTTACCTTCATAACCAAGACCATGCAGATCACCACTTCGTCTTCCCATGTTGAAGATTTCATCCAATTTTCCACTGCCAATGCTCAGTCTTTGCAGAGTGTTTCTAGCTTCAGTTAACTGATCTTCTGCATTTTTCAACTGTTTAGTTTGTGCATCCAGTTGAGTTTTACTCTCATCCACTCGTTGTTTTAGCCTTCTCTTGTCCTCCTCAAGTTGCTCAATTTTCCTCTTTGGTTCTATATTAGCTTCACAAACCATTCCCCAATTTTCTAGCATGACCTTATAAGTTCTAGTAGTTGTTCCTCGGTGAGCTCCTCTTCACTTTCACTTCAATCTTAAAACGTAGTTTCCTGTTTCGTTGGTGTAGCAACACCGGGTGTAACACTGATACTGGTGCTAGCAGTGAATGCAACATAATTGCTAACATATTCTTCCTCTTCTTTATCACTACTAGACTCATTCTCACTCCAACTGACATTGAAAGACTTCTTTTTTTTTCTTCAGTGTATTGGCACATTCAACTTGTATATGCCCATATCCTTCACATTCATGACATTGAATCCTTTTTTCTTGTTTTTCGGTTCTTCTTCAAGTAAATTTGTCATGTCTCTTCCTTTTGTAGTAGATCCTCCTCTGTCATTGAACTTATTTCTCCTGGTGTATTTCTGAAAAGACTTGTTGAAATCCTTCGTCAAAAGAGCAAGTTTCTCTTCCAAATCTTCAATTGTTACAATGTTTACAAAGGTGTGTACTCTGTGACTGATTACTGGAAATGCAACACTTTTCTCATTCCTGTCTTTTTCTCTTCTATTTTTTTCAGATTCATCTCATAGGTTCTGAGGGATCCCATTAGTTCATCAAGTTTCATATTGTCTACATCCTTTAGCTTCTTCTATGGCTGCAACCTTGATAGAAAAAATTTCAGGTAGAGATCGTAGTACTTTTCTCACCAACCTTCCCTCAGTAAATTTTTCCCCAAGAGCAAATGCTTCATTTGCGATGTCACATGGTTTTGCATTGTAGTCTGAAATTGACTCATCATCCTTCATATACAAGTTCTCAAACCTGGTGGTTAACATATGAAGTTTCGATAGTCTAACAACGGGAGTTTGCAGGATGGTCCACACTTCGTGTGCTGATTCACAGGTTGAGATGAGTTTGAATTGATTGACATTAACTCCATTGAAGATTGCATTCAGGGCTCTAGAGTTGTAATAAGCAAGTTTATCCTCCTCTGCAGTTCAAAGTTCCTCGGACTTTATGATACTTTTTCCTTCTACGTTTTCATCTACAGGTGGAATCCAATTTTTTATTACAGCACGTCATGCATTGATGAAATCTCTCATTCGGGCTTTCCAATACGCATCGTTTGAGCCATCCAACAATGGTCACCTAGATATAGATTCTCCTTCCTTTAGTGTGTCCATCTTGATCAGACGTCCAAAATCACACCAAGAGCCAGTCGATGTAGCGGCTCTATTACCAATTGATAGATCTAATCAGAATAGTGTTTCTCACAGTATCGTAACACGGCTTGTAACATTATAAGTTAAACGCATAAACAGTGCAGTAAATTTAAATGACACACACAAATTGTTCACGCAGTTCAGTGCTCACACCTATGTCTGCGGGGCCACACCCAAAGTAATAAATGTCTTACTATTCAACAAAGTTTACAAACACTAATTCGAAATTATACAAACTGGATTTCCTCCTAATACTGTCACCGATGTTATAATACTTCTAGTGAAACTAGAAACAAGTCTCCCATTGTTTCCTCTACCTTCCTCCTGAAAGTAGGATCGCTTATCTCCCGACAAACGTGATAATTATTTAACAGTTTAGATTAATAACATCGTTCCTCTTGAGAATACGTTGATATTGATCGGTTCAAGGAAAAATATATGAAGGTTGAAAGTTCTCCCTTTTAGCACACCATTGTCAATATCATTTTCAGCTCCCTTGATTGATAAAGAACTTCTAATTATATGTGAGAAATTTACAAATTCAAATCTTCAATCAAATTATAATAGAAAACTATTCCACAATATACTAATTTCCTTAAAAGTGGCTTAATAAAATTATCATTAAAATGTGACAAAATTATATTGTAATATTCTGATTTCCAAAATTAAGAATGTCTCTTAACTTTTTGTGGTAGATATTATACCAAAATATCCTTTGAATATTTGCCGATATTACCATATCTGAATATGATTGCGAAAGCAAAATCAAAATTGCCAAAGTGTTACACCAAATTATGTTTCAACATTTCTAACATATTGTATCGGTATAAATTTAGTTACACATACAGCACGTGGTATTTACGAATATTACAATGTTTCAGTACTACTTTACACATGATAAATTCTTACGTACAACCGATAAATTAAGTAGATTCAGCAAAACCCAGCTCGAGATTACCAAAATCAAAAACAGTATGATACACTCCCATAAATACATCTCCAAGAATCCTGCATACATAAAACTTGAGCATTGGCCAGAAAAAGAAAATGTGTCCAAGTGTAACGATGAGATGTACTAAATCATAAAAAGCTTACCAAAGAGGACCGCGTGGAGGTGGCACGTCTAATGCCATAAAGCCACTGATGCAGACCGTTGCAATGCCTTCTCCGGTTTTAAGGATGTACTGAAACAAAAGAATAACAATTTGGTAATACTAATTCAGGATTTAACATTGCGTAGCGAAAATTTCTCACCTGTTCGGGAGTGAGAGTGAAGGGCTTATCTCCGATGGTGAATGTAATGTTTGGCATGTTTGAAATGTTTGCGCAGTTTATTACTGCTTCGCCCATTGGACTTGGTATGCTCTCACAGAGCTATAAGAGATTAAAATTACGTGTCATTAGTAAGTTGAAATAAATAGAAAGTATGGCTCGAGAATGAATCATATACCTGATTTACGTAGTTTAGTACTTTGTCTTTGGTTTGCTTTTGCCTGAGCTGATTTTGGATCCATACCACAGTCATTTCGCACAAGCTGCAGAGAACTGTATCGCCTAATGATGGTTTTTCTGTGTTTTCCTTTTCTACCACTGTTTCAATTCTGGCGCTGCACGTTTGAGTGTCAGTATTGATTGATAGAACAAAGAAATTAGGAGTGACCATGAACTTTTGTACCTTGTATGCTGGTTATTTCTGAACATGCACAGACCGATCTGTGAGCATACTTCGTCTGGTTCTACCTATTGACAATTATGAAATGTTACATACAGACGATCTATTTAATGAATGGCACAATGGAAAATGAAATCCTACCCCTGATATTAAGAGTTCCCATATCATATCTCCGTACTGAGAAACAACTTCCTTACATTCGACACTCACAATCCCTTCCGCCCCAATCGCGTGGTTGATTTCAGTCACAACGGGCTGCAAATTTAATGAGAATTTATCATGGCTGAAGTATAATGGTGAGATAATAGAAGCTCGTAGCTCATACCATTGGACCAGTTAGTAACGATGTGCCTGAATCAACAATAGCAGAACAACCCCCTTTGCAAAGACCTGATTAACACCAGACGCATGAGAAATTCTGTCTAATTTGATTAGTCCATAGCGCTAAGAATTACCTGTTGAACTGTTCCCGATTAGGAAATCGCCCATTTCAAACTGATCAAAGATAAAACCATTCAAAAAATCAGCTTGATTTGAAGGAATGATATAAGGAAAAAAGGATGACTAACCGTTTACCTGCCAGTAACCTTTTTCAGTGACCGGAACGTACGTATGCTCGCCCTTAAAGTGATTCGAATCAACGCCACCAAAAACAAGTTCACCTCCCTCTTCAGTGTCTGATTCCCGGTTCAGCCAGAACGAAAAGACCTTGTCGTTTACAAGTTCTTGCTGCACCATATTGTACCTGTACTTACCTCATAAATCAAGTTCAAAATTTTGACACAATTTAGCACTAGAAGTTACGCGAAAGTTACCAGACAGGCACAACATTTTCCACCGAAATTTCCTGAAATCCAAGTCCAAGTATTCCATCGAATTTCGCTAACACAAAACTGAGACTTCCTTCTCGTGTAGTTTCGATGAAAACCTTACGACAAAAAGTAGAAGATTATGCATGATAATTGTTTCAGCCAAAAACATAAACGTCATAAAGCACATACTTGATCATTGACAACGAGATCTCCAACTTGAACATTGTCTTGACTAAGAAAACCCAAAATTGATCCTGACCCGTAATTTATTTTGCACGATTTTCCTATACAGCAAGCATCAAGTAAAATTTAAGATCATAACTTGTAAACAGTACAGTCCACGTGCTTTACTATATTAAAGCTAGCATTACCGTTCTTAGTATAAGTACTGGACCGGCTTGCCTTGTAGCGAGAGTGGATATAACAAGCAACCTGTGCATAGTCACAAGCAAATAGGTAATTCTGCGTAAAAGTGATTATGGAAGTAATCAAGCAAAAAACTCACAGAAAAATAGCATTTTGATGATGGGATCCAGAGATTGGAACTGCCTGTGTCAAATATTATGGTGAAGTTCTGTGGGGGTGTGCCGATACCAATTACACCAAAGTATTGTGCGTCTAAGTAGTTCTTTAGTGGCACTATATCTTCATCCGAACTAGTCATTAAACCGCCTGACAAAAGCTCCTTCCTCGCCATTCTGGCAGCTTTAATACTGTCAAGATCAAGGTGTCGTTTCTTTAGACTAATTCGCAATAGGCCATTGGAGGAAGTTGGAAGAAGAGAGCTTGTTAAAGCGCATAAGCAGAACACCGTCAAGATATAGCCATAACCCATGTTTCGACAAGTCCCTACAAGGGGATGAACACAGATTTCGTAAGTCGATATATAAAAACATTGATTTTGGCCTAATCTAGGCATGTAGATGAAGATCATATCATACATCAAAATTTATTCTCATGAAACTTTTCATTTTCCACAAAAATCACATCAACTTAAGAAACATAGAACAACACCACCAAGTCTATGCAACAAGAGACCTGATACTCTGATACTATGTTAAGAAATTAGTCGCTCTCAAGGCCGAAGCTCGACGTATTAACAAATTTTAAGCGAAATTTCCACACCATTAGCACAAAATTATTGAAACATAAAGTAGCCACAAACTCCTCTAAGAGGTAAAACACACGAATACATGAAACCCGTATACAAAATAACTGAATAATAACATCATAGACCAAATTTACTTCACTAATCGAATAAAATAAAAGAAACCCAACAAGACCCACAAAGATTTTCAGACAAAGATTCAATAAAAAAAAAAGCATACTGAAAATCTTAGAGTGATGAAATGTTAGCTTAGCTCTCAACCAAGAAGAAGAAGAAGAAGAAGAAGAGCAATAAATGGTATAGAATTCCTTTGTTCGTCTTCAACCCCATAAATATCATCACGAAGTACACTATCCCACCTGCTTTCCCATGCGCGTGGTTGATACGTTCCGTTTATATAGTGGTAGGTAGTTGTTGAAAGGGAAAGACACGCGCCAAGATGGAGAGTGTAATGAGCAATGGACTAAGGGATAAGTAATATTGAGTTTTGTGTTTGTATTCCCATAATTATTAATTTGGAAAATTAGGAACCTACCTCGAGATTTCCAAAATATTAGTCCCTATGGGACTTAACTCCATTGTCTCTGCCAATATAATAACTCAATTTTCTAAAAAACACTTCACACCTAAACAATATCAAAATCTAAGTGACCTCAAATATTACTACACTTACAAATGGTTTCCATATCACCTGCACGTCACGTGACTAACAAAACCTCTGGTAACACGCCACCTCATCAATTTCCAGAGACAAATGGAAGTCCCACAATCTCCACTTGCCCCTCCCAAACATAATCGATTCTTTTCCCTTTCCTTTCCAAACCCTAACTTTCACCCCCCATTTGTTCCTTCATCCTCCCCCAATCATCGAATCCTCTCATCCCAACCCTAACAATGGCTTCCCATGATCCTCACCTTAATCTCAACCGCGATTCCATTCCTCACATACCTAAAAAACCTAAGCTTTCTTCCACTTCTGTTCCCTCTTTCCTCACCGACTCCGAAATCCAATCCGAATTCTCCCATCACGATCCGGGTGTTGCGAGAATCAATAATGGAAGCTTCGGGTCTTGTCCAGGTTCGATTATTGCTGCGCAGAGAAGTTGGCAGCTCAGGTTTCTTCGCCAACCTGATAAGTTTTATTTTAGTGAGTTGCAGAAAGGGATTTTGGAGTCGAGGAATGTGATTAAGGAGATTGTGAAGGCTGATGATGTTGATGAGATTTCGATTGTTGATAATGCTACTACTGCTGCTGCTATTTTTCTTCAACAGATTGCCTGGGCTTTTGCTGAAGGGAAATTTCAGAAAGGAGATGCTGCTGTTATGCTTCATTATGCTTATGGTGCGGTGAAGAAATCGGTTGAGGCGTATGTGTTGCGTGCTGGTGGGTGTGTGATTGAAGTTCAATTGCCGTTTCCTGTGAATTCGAATGAGGAGATTGTGAGGGAGTTTAAGAAAGCTTTGGAGAGAGGTAAGGCTAATGGTAGAAGGGTGAGATTAGCTGTAATTGATCATATTACTTCGATGCCTTGTGTTGTTATTCCTGTTAAAGAATTGGTTAAGATTTGTAGAGATGAAGGTGTTGATCAAGTTTTTGTAGATGCAGCTCATGCTATTGGTTGTATTGATGTTAATGTGAAGGAAATTGGGGCTGATTTTTATACTAGTAATTTGCATAAGTGGTTCTTCTGTCCGCCTTCTGTCGCGTTTTTGTATTGCAAGAAGTCGCCAAAAAGTACTGATTTGCATCACCCTGTTGTGTCACATGAGTATGGTAATGGATTGGCAATAGAGAGTGGTTGGATTGGGACGAGGGATTATAGTTCTCAATTAGTAGTTCCCTCGGTTTTGAAGTTTATCAGTAGGTTTGAAGGGGGGATTGACGGGATCAAGAAAAGGAACCACGATGCTGTTGTTGAAATGGGGGAAATGTTGGCGAAAGCATGGGGAACTCATCTTGGGTGTGGGCCGGATATGTGTGGAAGCATGATCATGGTTGGTTTGCCTGTTTGTTTAGGGATTTGGAGTGTGTCAGATACTTTGAAGCTAAGGACATATTTGAGGGATAATTTTGCAGTAGAAGTACCAATATATTTTCGGCCACCGAAGGATGGGGAGGTGGGATTAGTAACAGGATATGCACGAATTTCTTATCAAGTTTACAACAAAGTTCAAGATTACTACAAGTTTAGGGATGCGATTAATCAACTCATTTGCGAAGACTTCACTTGTGCACTTTTGGTTGATTAAAGAGGTAGCTTCATTTCAATTTCCACGCTTTGCAAGCTATTCACTACAGTTCAATGTGCTTCCCTGTTTTTCGTCATGTTGCTTGTTCTAGTGAGAAGTAGTGTGAATTATTAACTTTAGAGGGTCATCTCATATGCTTATGTGCTGTTACATAATGCCATTTTGTCAAATGTGTGCTTTTACATGGTTTTTCATGTCATCAATGTGGTTCCCCTTGTTATCTGCTGATCCAGCTTATATACGCACAACATTTATCATCGAGTGTACAGTATATCAGAAGAACTCTACAAAGCTAAAGAAAAGAAAGCTAATTAAAGTTTGACTTTTATTGGGTTGTTGATGCTTCTTTGATTACACTTGTGTTTTGTGGCTTTCATGCTAGAACTGTCAAAAATTTCCTTCTCTTCAAATTTGTAAAGTTGTTTTTTGTAAAGATTAAGAATAATTTGATAATGTTTGTTAGTTTGCAAGTATGATGCTAATCACAGTTGGCTATCACTATGCTTGATATCACCTTGTTCCCTGCATGAAAACATCAATCATTACCCATTCTTATAAGTTGCAATAGAAGTGAGCGAACGTCTATATTACCATGTAGTTTTAAGTTGCAATACACATGCTCATTGCTGAGATGATGCCGTAATATTGAGGCTATTTGTCCTTGATCAGATAAGCATGATCCTAGTACATTTGAGGATTTGTCATGCTTCTAAGGGCCAAGTTCTGGTATAGGATGTCATTCTTGTTGTCATCGTTAGTCATTATCATCTAGACAAGTATCACTTCTGGGATTCTCGAATGGAGCATAATAATGTTAACGATAGCATTCGAGGTGACTATGTTAGCACGACTTGTGCGCACAGCTCTTGTTATTCATCATATGTAACACGTAAGTGCAGATAAACTAATAGTATATATAAGTTACTTGCTAGGAAGTCCGAACACACGAGCTTGCAGTAATGACATGCAAAACAAGCTGTGTTTGTGTTCAAAGTGATTCATGAATATCTGCTTTTACATTTTATCTGTATAAATTGCTTGTTTGTTGTTCAATACGTGAAGCAATGTGATGCGAATTTTCACGTAAAATGTCGTATGAGTATCAAACATAAGCATGTTTTAGGAGGGTATTTAGATTCTTAAAAGGTTTGTGTTTTGCTTGCAGGATAATTAACTCGGAGAATTGACTTACTGATGCAATCCAGCAAGAGATTTTCACAGAGTCAATTGAAGTTCAAGTTTTCTGGTAGCCAAGATGGGGATGGAAGTGATCTATGGAATTTCCGGCTCAGAAAAATAAAGTGTATTTTTAAAAACACAAGGGATGAATATCATTTGCAATTTTCCATCTAATAAACTATCTTCTTCACCTTCCCATTAACCTTTAAATAAATGAAATTATTACAAATTTATTTTTGTTAACAAACTTGAAATTTGAATGTAAACACTATACTAAAATTTGATTTTAATAATAAAGTTACATATTCTAAATAAAAGTAAAATGGAGAATAATTACTTTTAATTCTAATAAATATTATAAACATGAATTAATAACTTGGGAAATATATCTTATAAATTAGATGCAAAATTTAATTATCCCTTAGTAAAATAATTACAAATTAAATAAAAATTGATCGTCTTCTTGGTGGCATTAAAACCAGCGGTGCCCTCAATTTCCCTGTGCAACTCCAAAATTCTTCCATGGTTTCTCTCTAAAACCCTAAGCCCCCAATTCCCAATTTCTCCTCCCATTTTCCTTCTAACCTCATGAATCTTCCGCCTACAAAACCAACCACCACCACCACCCCATTCACCGACTGCGATCACTGCCGATCTCACAACCGCTTATACCTCCACAACGTCCGCCTCCGCGGTCTCCAACGCCGTCTCTGTACTTCTTGCGTTCTTTCCCTACACCCTGCCTCTTTTTGCCCTTCCTGTTTCCAGTTCTACGACGTCTTATCATCGTCCTCCGCCGTCGAAGCGTATTACATGCGTTAAGTGTTCTTCGATTTCTCATTCAGATTGTGTATCCTCTACTCATCGATTTCCTTCTAGTTCATATCTCTGCCCTCCTTGCGCCGATCCTAGATTCTTCTTTTTCGATGTTGATTCGAAGAATGGTAAACGTGCGATTGATGAGAAATCAGCTAGGGTTTTACTTTGTGCAGCTAAAATTGCTTCGGTTTCAATGAGTAATGCTGTGAATGTAGCGAAATTGGATGCAGAAAAGCGCGTTAGAGAAGCGACTGTGGCGAAAAGGAGAGCTAAAGAAGCTTTAGGCCATGTTGGATTTCTTGAATATGAAGAGAAATTGAAGGCCTTTGAACGATCCGGTGATGTTTTGCGATCGGAGAATGTGGTGCAGGGGAAGAAGAAGGATTTGAATTGTGGTGGAATTGTTGTTAAAATGGAGAATGGTTCTGATGGGTTTATGACACCGATGCCAAGGAATCCGGCATCCATGGCTCAGAAAAGTCATATTAATTAAGGTAGTGTGGTATTCTGTTGCATTGCGAGCTTCGATCTTTTTGGTTGTTCCATTAGTTGTTAATGGTGAATTGGTTGTATTGCAGATGATGCATATGCTGGGGTTATCAAATTTGAAGTTATAGCAACATGGCTTCTGTGAGTTGAAGTTACATTCTTGTGATAAATTTCATTCATTCGTATGTACTTAATCGTGCTTGTTCTTAAATAGTTATTATGATTTGGATATATAGCTTACGATAAGGATGTAGATTTATATTAGTATCTTTTGGGATGAACTCATTATTTGTCAATGTATGATCATGTTGAGGTGTTCATAAGGCTGAACACTGATGTGTTGCTTTAGAACAATTCGGCCTCCTTTTTTACCGGGGCTTCTCCAACCCTTTTTTGCTTCAAGTTTATTTGTTAAAGGGGAGATGTCGGAAGGACTGATAATCTAGTGCGAGATTAAGAGAAAGTGATTGTGTTGTGAGGTTCTTCTGCTTGTGTCAATCGATCTAAACTAACCCGTGATGATGCTACTCTACTTTGAAAACTTACGATTTTGATTCATTAATATGTAAACACTGACGTTTAGTACATAATTTGTTTCTTGGGTCTTACTTTGAATCATGAAAGACGATCTCTTGCTGCGTTTAAGCAGTGAGGCTGTTGTATTGCTTGATTGATTATGACATAGCAATGTAGAGGCCCAATGTTAAATTTCACATTTACTTCTTTTTGCCCATATATTTCATGACAAATAATGTATGAATATTTATATATGCTGCTGTCACAGAAATTTGGATCTACATGGATGGTTACAAATTACAATTGTTAGAAAATTAATAATTTATTTTTAAAATCTCTAGAAATTAAATGTATATACACATAATTATATTAATTTCCAATTAATAATGCAAATTATTTTTCATAATTACAAAGTACAAAATCATTCTTTTTTTTTTTTAATTTTATAATTTAATGCACATTACAAAATTTGAATTTTTTCCGCGCTTAAATTTTAAAATCCAATCATTAGCTTCGGAACTTGTGAATACAAACCTAAGGTTCGGACTCCAACCCACAGCATCCGAACCTATACTTCATATCTTCCCTCTGTCTCTGTCGCTCAAAAACATGGAATCTCGAAAACCAGCAAAATCCATTATACGGAAGCTGAATCGCCGCCGTCTCATATTCCAACGCTATCGAATTTCCTTTTCCTCCTCAGAATCTGGAAAAAGAAGCTGAATCTTTACGGGATCGATTCTCATTTGTCTTAAAATGATTTTGCTCTGAATCTTTCCATGGCGGTCATTTCAATCTTACTATTGAGCAACGAAATTGCATTCCATTAGTTTCTCCTGACTCTTCGCACTCTCTCTATCTCTATCGATGTAAGTGTTTGTCTCTATTTTTTCACCAAAAAACAAATTTAGGGGTTTTTCCAAGAAAATTTGGAATAGGGTTGATTGAATTTAGGTTTAGTTGGTACTGGAAATTGATAAACCGTATGCGTGTGATTCTATATCTTTGTTTCCATGACTTTCTGTTTGGTAGAAGTGAAAGGGTGAAATTTTCTCGAGAAAGGGAGGGAATTGATTTCAATTTGAATGGAATTTAATTTCTACTGCGGAGTTGAAATTTGTGAAAGTCATCAATTTTTATTTCTAACATTGCCGTTTGGGAGACAACTTGAATTTAATGCTCAACTACCATTCACGTGTAGAAATTGAAGATGATGATAGCTTTGATTGCAAATGAACTTAGACCATACATTTTGTTATGATCCTTTCACTTTGATAGGCTAAGCAACAGAGTCAGACACCGTTTGATCGGAGGTTTTGATTACTGATGACAATTTCTGAGAAATTCGTTCAAGATATTGATCCATTGTTGAAGGATTTGAATGAGAAGAAGCAAAGTTTTAAACGCAACGTGGTTTCGTTAGCAACAGAGTTGAAAGATGTTAGAAGCCGCCTTGCTATGCAAGAACAAGAATTTGCTAAAGAAACCATAACAAGACAGGCATGTTAGTGTTTTTTTAGGGTTGTGTGGATTTGTGTGATTAGAAATCGAGTAATTATATAGAGTGATTTGTTTGCAGGAAGCAGAAAGAAAAGCGAAGAATATGGAAGAGGAGATATGTAGAATGCAGAAGAGATTGGAGAAGAGGAATGAAAAGCTTCATAATTCAGTATCTACAGCTGAAAAGGTCCCCACATATAATTTAATTCACGTATTTTACTCTTTTCATTTCATTGTCTTAAAGTCACTAATAATGGTTAGTTTAGTTAGTTGTTTGATGGAGTTGACCTAATCCCTTAAACTGTTTTTGCATCAAGTAGATCTAAGTATACAGTAAGACATTGTTATAGGAATCCAAGTACTTGTGAAGTTTCGATTTCTCTGATGCATAGTGGTTACTTGGGATGCAGTATGTCAAAGATTTGGATGATCTTAGATCAAAGCTTGCAGCCACTCAAGCAACTGCAGATTCAAGTGTTGCGTCAGCAGAATCAGCTCAACTTAAGTGTCTAACCTTAATTAAAGAATTAGATGAGAAAAACTGTTCATTGAAAGATCATGAGGATCGTGTAGTTAGGTTAGGGGAGCAATTAGATCATCTGCAAAAGGATCTTCAAGCAAGGGAATTATCTCAAAAGCAATTGAAAGAAGAAGTTTTGAGAATAGAGCATGATATTATGGAAACTGTAGCTAAAGCCGGATTTAACAAAGATTGTGAACTGAGGAAATTGCTAGACGAAGTTTCTCCGAAGAATTTTGAGAAGATGAATAAGCTTTTGATTGTTAAGGATGAAGAGATAGTGAAACTGAAAGATGAAATCCGGGTTATGTCTGCTCAATGGAAGGTCAAAATTAAGGATTTGGAATCTCAGGCATGTTTATCCTTTTTTTCTTCTTTATTACTCTTGTCAATTCCTGATTGAGTTCAGCTTATTCATGACCTTCAGTATGCTTCATGGAACAGTTAGAGAAGCAGCGGAAAACTGATCAGGAACTAAAAAAGAGGGTATTGAAGTTGGAATTCTGTCTCCAAGAATCTCGTGCTCAGACAAGAAAGCTTCAAAGGGTAATGTTTTGTTTTCATCTCTTTCGGTTTCAATGACAGGTGTTATTGCATAGATGCCCAACTTAAGCATTTTTCCTTACTAACAACTGAATTTACCTCGAGAAAATTAGATTCTACAAACTGATTTGCTTATCGATGCAACAGATGGGAGAACGAAGGGACAAAGCATTGAAGGAACTACGAGATCAGTTAGCAGCAAAGCAACAGAAAGAAGCTGTTAGTATCGTTGATGAACAAAATTTCTGGGAAACATCTGGTTTCAAGATTGTGGTTTCCATGTCAATGCTGATATTGGTGGTGTTTTCGAAATGCTGATGCATTGTCTTAGAATTATTGTATAGAAAAGCTTAAGAGGACTATTTAGCTTGTAGAATTGCAAATATAGAGCAACTTTTCGTGTAGTAAAACATCTTATATTTTGCAGTAAAACATCTTATATTTTGATTTGATTACTTACCCTTTAGCACGAAAGTTGAGCAAATTACTGGTAATCTGTCATGTTCGTAATAATCATACCAAATCGTGAAAATCTTATTTCAATGCTTCTCTTTTACTGCAAGTAAGCCATCTAAATTCGTGACCAACCACTGATTATTCCATTCCTTCTTTAGATATCCCCACCACTCAGAATTCCATGTGGTGCCAGAAAGCTACACTTCAGCTTAGATTCAGGCACCCATTTGCTCAATAGAGAAAACCCAGAAAAGTAATCAAGTAATTTTTGCTGTATAAAAATGATGTCCTTAAGAACTGATTTCATTAGGGTTTCAAGAGATAGGGTTTGTGTAATCTATGATTTTTAGGGTTTCCGCAGATGGGGTTTGGGGGAAGAAGGTCTGATTCTGTTCATCACATCATAGAAAGGTAAGAGATGACAGATTAAGGTATGATTCTAATCAGTCAAAATAGATTTTCACACTTCTCATATATAAAATATGCAGGCGTTGAAAATCCAATAATATGGCCAATGATCTTAATGAGGAACTATCGAAGAAAACTAGCATCTTCGGCCTAAAGCTATGGGAGGTAATCGGAGTTATTGTCGGGCTATTCATCATAATCATCCTTTATATAATGTCATTATGCATGACTTCACGAAAGAAATCGATAAGATGCAGAGATACGCTTCCTCTTAACCAAATACCAACATATTCAAAAGAAATCAAGGAAGTTTGGATGCAACAAGAATCAGCGAATGACATTGTTTCAAGGGATGAAAATCTTCATAACGTTCGTGAGAAATTCAGTGGCAATGAATCAGATAAGAAGTCAGTCCATTTGAGTAAGGGGAAACTGAAGAACACAGAAAATAGCAGGAAGGCAGATTCGTCTGATCATTTCAAGAAAAAAGAAGGAAGTTCTTATCCTATAACTGATCTTTCACCATTAACCGGACTTCCCCAATACTCTCACTTAGGTTGGGGTCACTGGTTTACATTCAGAGATCTCGAGCTTGCAACTAATCAATTTTCTATTGAAAATGTCATTGGTGAAGGGGGATATGGAGTTGTTTATCGAGGACATTTAATCAATGGCAATCCAATCGCAGTTAAGAAGATCTTGAGCAATCTGTGAGTTTTCCTATAACTGTTAATTTCCTCACTTTGTGCATAGTTTTAACTTCGAAACGTAATTCATTAGGGGCCAAGCAGAAAAAGAATTTCAGATGGAAGTTGATGCTATTGGCCATGTTCGCCATAAGAATTTGGTTCGTCTTTTAGGATATTGCATCAAAGGGACTCAAAGGTACAAAATCGTTCCTAGCCTATATATTTCAAACATAGCATTATCATGACGACTCGGTATCTTAGATTTTCAGGCTGTTGGTTTATGAGTACGCAAACAATGGAAACCTAGAGCAATGGCTACGTGGAGCAATGCGTCAGCACGGATATCTGACTTGGGAGGCTCGAATAAAGGTTCTTCTAGGAACAGCTAAGGCGTGAGTGAATCTGTCTACATGTTTTGAATCATTAGTTCTAATATAACTCGAGATATTTGTTGCAGACTTGCATACTTGCACGAGGCAATAGAACCAAAAGTGGTGCACCGAGACATTAAGTCTCGTAATATATTGATCGATGATGATTTCAATGCTAAGGTATCGGATTTCGGCCTCGCCAAGTTACTGGGTGTGGGAAAAAGTCATGTCACAACTAGAGATGTGGGAACTTTTGGGCAAGTATTTCTTCCTATTTTTCCCTAGTCTTAGGTAGTGATTTCATAATAAGCATTAACTTCTCGAAATTTTTTGCAGGTATATGGCTTCGGAATATGCAAATACTGGCTTTTTGAACGAAAAGAGTGATGTTTACGGCTTTGGGGTTGTTCTATTGGAAGCAATTACAGGAAGAGAGCCGGTGGATTATAGTCGTCCTGCTCACGAGGTAAGTTAAGAAGAAGTTGGTGCATTTATAAGTTGGATGTGAAGCTAATGAAACAATGCTGCTCACAGGTAAATTTGGTGGATTGGCTGAAAATGATGGTCGGAAGTAGGCAACTAGAAGAAGTGATAGACCCAAATATTGAGCCGAGACCATTGACTATGTCCCTAAAACGAACCCTTTTGACTGCTTTGAGGTGCGTTGATCCAGAATCTGAAAAAAGACCTAAGATGAGCAAAGTAGTTCGTATGCTCGAGTCTGAGGAAAATCCTATACCAGCACTAAGAGAGGTTAGTTTGAGACGAGATCAGACTATTTAATTTTTTGGGATTTGGGGATAGCTGCAATGCAAGTCTAATTTTGGATAAAATTTTCAGGATGGAAGGAACCGGAGAAGTAAGAACGTCAGCATAGATATTGATTACCAGAAGGATAATTCACCTGGTTCACGATCGGAGAGCAGACGATAATGATGGCCATTACCAAACCAAACCAAACAAGTTTATTTCAAGAATATGTGGGAAATGAAACTCATTTTTTTCTGTCTTTTATTCAAGAACAGAAACGATATGTACTAAGAAGAATTCACCTAAAATTCAAGAACATGATGAACCCTAACACTATAAACTCCGATATATTTTCTAGTGCTCGATTTAAAGCAAATTAGTATGCAAAAGATGAAAATCCACTACAGTAAACAGATAGTCTCCAAATGCTAATTTTACTTTGAAATATCCCGACAAAATTTTGTTCGCATTTCTAGTTTCACTATGTAAAAAAAATGTCTAATTTAGGGAAGGAAAAGGGGGATGGAGAAGATGCCAATTCCTAGAAACTAACAAAACCAAATCCTTGACAATTTTTGACTTTCATATTATAAGGGAATCGGTGATGTTACTTACATTTGACGGTGAGCATGGCTTGGTCTTGTTTGAGGCGGCATTCCTGATCTTGTACAGCTCCATTAACAGTTTTGAGAATCAACACACATTCAATTGGATTCCAACATCAATATGTACATACTGGCATTGTCCTTCCCACTGTGTATATGA
>JAYMTB010000063.1:0-20730 GCA_036897585.1 Francoa sonchifolia | reverse complement strand
TGTGGTTCAGATTAAATAGATGGAAGATGCGAATTGGTGGTGGCGGCAAGTATTGGCGCCATCAATATCTTAAAAGTTTTAGCGGGAAAGGATTAGATGACCTGAATTTGGGCTGGCCTGTGGACTGATTAGTAAGGCCCATTCATGTAAATGTCAGCTTTACACTGAAATAAAATAAACCAGAAAGAAGCTGTCTCCTTTCAATAAGATCAATATAGAGCTAAGGTAGCAACATTTTGAAGTAACCATAACATACTATTTATAAACGATTCAGGGATGCCTCAGGGGAATTAGAACATTTACACAAACACTCCAATTGTATTGTATAATAGAATTTCGATTCAATTTAACACGTAGCTATCTGCGGCCTATCAGTGGAAAAATTAAAATTAAAAAATCATCTTTTCGAGAAGATATGTTTCCTGCCGAGTACGATCATTACAATAATTTATTTCAATACACCTGATGACACGGATTCAACTTGAACAACAATCTGCATCCTTGTTGTACAAATAACAGAGCTTTGTTATGCAAAGAGTCAGCTCTGCCATAATATATTTTCTTTGTGACAAACGCCCGATGAAAACAATGTAGAACAATCTCCTCAATATTTTTATACTTTGTCCGTTCACCAAGACAAAACCTGTAAGGAAGCAAAAGTGCAGCACATAAATAAACAATTAAGACTCACGTGGATTGGTAGCCAATCCATCCAAAAAATAAATCCAGAGATTGTCAAATAAGATGAATAAAGTGATAAGAGCTACTGTGTTGGTGTAATCCTCGATAATAAAGTGCAAAAAACTTGCAACCTTTGTCAAAATTGGATAGCTATGTTTTCCACTTATGAAATGTCCAGAAACACAAAGGGAGTTTGAGTGTATCCCAACTAATACACATTTAACATAAATGCTTGCATGTCCCATGTGCATTGCTAGGATGTGGTAAGGTCACATGATAGTTATCATAGTAGAAATGTAGAAAAAACTTTGTTAAAGATTGTTTCAAACAAATTTTGCTCTTATGCAAAGCTACAACGTCACCTGATATTGCATGAAAATCTCACATTCGGTTTCCAATATTAACTTGAATTGGACAAAAAATTAATAATGCTGAATACTATGACCGAATCAATCCTCAAGGAAAGAAATTAAGATGTATTTAGGATACCTGAAGCGAAAATGAACAGAGTTCATGGATCAGGGCACTGTGTTTTGTCAAGCTCTGCACCCAACATATGATGGAGAAGAACATCAACTCTCTGACTTCGTGATTTTGTGCTGCAGCAACCGAAAACAATGAGTCCAGACTATATTTGTCATCTGAAAGCTAAAAAATATGCATAAAACTGTAGCTTTTACGTTAAAAAATCACGGTGATACATACCCAGCACGTCGTCTGTCTTTCTTTCCTCCTCTCGCATCCTGGGTTAGAGAATAAAATTTCAGTTTAAGAATAATAACCACATTGATAAACAGAAATGAAATGCAGAGATTTCATGAATGTGTAGTAAAGAAGATTGGATAACCTTCATTTCGATTGCACACACATAAATAAATGTTTAGGAGGAGCAACCTAAACCTTTAAATGTTGTTTCCTCGACATGATAGGGTTCTACAAGTTAACCTACTTATTAATAGTCCTTCCTTTGCATTATATTGGTCGAACTAATATTTTGAAAGTAAGCTGAACAAGTTGAGAAAAATACATTTCCATACTTCTCTAAAGTTTTCACGTACAACCTGGAAGCAGGTTTTTCACGAAAGACTACTAAATGTTTAACTAGTACGATATCTGCATCATGATCACATTCCGTGGATGAGAGACATTGTATTTTATCATTTGTAAAAAAAGAAAAAACTGAAAAGAAACAACAAACCTTTTCTTCTTCTCCATCACATTCACATTTTTCAGATGCCTCAAGATCCATTTCTGCAAAAAATGCCTCCAGTACAAAAGCTACAACCTGGAATTACACAGAAAATATGAGCTTTGTATTTCATAAACTGTAGCTGGAAGAACCCAAAAATGACAAGTACGAAATTGCACTTGGGATAACAGCAACAACATTGATCAATGAAATCCATTCATAACATAACCATTTAGTGGTGGTGTTAGCTATCTTAAGTACGAAGTCACATGGTTAGTTAATAATAGTATATAGAATATAAGAATATATTATTCTGACTAAACTAAACTGTCTCTGCATCTCACACTCTGACTCTTCTAAATAGCAATGGTGGCATTTTTATCATAGACAATGTAAAGTACATGGATAATAAACTAAATCAAAGCTTAGTAATTTACTTTGAATTCTAGTAATTAATTAATCACATGTCGTGGAGACAAACTTTATTCATATAAACTATCATTGTGATCTGTCTTGACAGTCAGCCTGATGGTGATATACGTCATCAAAAACTATTTCTTGCAATAAGGTAAACTATTTGATGTCTCAGTGAGATCGTGTTCCCTCTACCTTGTCTCAGTGCTCACAATGCGCCAAGTTCACTTATGCTCAGTTTAATTAATTGAAATCAGGTAAATGCTAAACTAAACATTCTAACACAATTCAACAGATTAAACTTAGGATTTTAGATCCCCTTCATTAAGTACCAAACAAAGCATGCCCACTAACATATTGGGTCTAATGAGTGAAAAAAATATATACTGGGTCTAATGCTGGCATGGTCCATCGCAAGTTGCAATCCGATTCTGTTTCAAACTATTATTAACATAGGACACACTCAAGAAAAACAAGTTAAGGCATTCACATGTAGTATTCTGCTTGCCTCCTAACATGGAAAAAATAATTATCCTTTCTTTTTCGTTGATTCTTTTCCCCTAAGAATAATATTTGGATGATCAAATATGAATTATGGATAAACTTACCAAGTTCAAAAGCAGCAACACAGTTATTAGGTAAAAGCTGATAAAATATGCAAGTGTCCAAGAAGTTCCTGTCAATTCCTTGTAGCTCTGAAATTGTCAAATTTGGATTATTAATGCTTCCCACGTCATAAAAGTTTAATTCTCGGTATTGTAGATAATAAAAAGCTCAAAAAGTTCAAAATAACAAAAGGCATCGAATATGCTACAAATGAGCTTTTTGCATTACGAAACTATCATAACAGAATATAAAGATAAAGAGTAATCCTCTTCATTCATTAACTATAAAAATAATAAACCGAAATATAGAAAAATTAAAGAAAATGCTGGTAAAGAAGTGATACCTGCATCCATACTTGCCAATTTCCCATAACTAGCAAATTAAAAAGAGTAACCATCCCATTTGGATAGTCATTGAAATTGAAAAGTAAATAGCTAAATTTGTCAAGGAAACTTAATCAATGAATGGATGTGCACTCTAGTGATAAAACCATAGCAAGAGTGGCAAGCACAATTGAAGGTGTGACTCCATCAATGGAAATTCTAGTATTTAAAGCTAATCAATATTCCACCAGAAGGCACCATCTGGTAGATTATAATTGTACATGATAAACTTCAGTTGTTTTGAATAGTAAACAATGTTCATCTGTAAAAAAGGATACTCATCATCTGCAAGATCTGTTGCTTCCAAGTCAGAATTCCCTTCATTGACAATTCCGCCGAAGATCTATCAATTATAAGAAAGATCAATCATCAATTTCATTATACAAAGAAATCAGAAGTGTGTGCCACATATCATGTATTAACATCATATAATGACCATCAACCTGAAAATATCGTTAGAAATGAAATGAACCATATAGATCAGGACCAAAAGTATTTTAATTAAAGATATCCTTATTCTCCTTGCATCCTCATTGTACATATAGTGGTAAGCAATATTGAAGTTCAATGCCGTGATAATGGTAAGTGTAATTCTGAGACGATGGGATCAGGAAGAAGGGAAGTCCTCAAACATTTTTAGGAGTAACGTAGATGGGTCAATAGGTGCGTGAAAACTTTCTAGCTCTTCCTTTTCTTACTACTGAGAAAATGCAAATGAGAAGAGGATCCACATACATGCATTTTGCTTGCTTTTTATTTGCCAACCAAGTGAAGTGACTATCAATCATAGATTCATACCTGTACACCAAGAGAGCAATATATACATAGCACACAAAAGATGGTCCCAAGGTAAGGCATCAAACTTGGAATGAGGGTCAAAAATGTAGCAACAAAAGCTCGATAACGTTGGACATGCATAAGCAGTCTAATAAGTCGCAACAGTCTTGCAAGAAGAAGGTAGCGAATCCTGTTGACAAGCATTGAGGAAAATAAGATTATGAGAAATAATATCATAACATTGTACTATCAACCAAAACTTTTTAGAAATGGGAATAAAAACACACAGTGACAGTAAAATTACTCTATTGTTCACTAAATAAATTGAATCAATATAATGCATTCCACTAAACTGCCAAATTCTTATGAGAGCCGTTTGGAGAGAAATTAAACATCCATGTTATGGTGGTGCAAAGCTTTGCCATTATAATGTACAATTTGCAATTTAGTAATGGTTTGGTTTTCGCTCTAGAACACAGTTAGAGGGTTGGCTGGAGTATGTTAATCTGAACCCAAATGGAATTCAAAATATAGGAAATCAGAAGCACTGCTCTATGGTAGTGAAAGCATGTGGTACACATTATTGCTATACTGTAGAGGTCAATATCTGTGGTAATGAAGGTAATTGGTGCCAATAAATGGTTGAATACAAAAAGCATTTTGATTGTTTTAAAACTTTAGAAAGAATAGTTTTGAAAATGGTTGGAAGAAGAATTTAGTGATCAGCAAAAAAGCACTGCAACCGAAAAATCTGTTAGATAAACAGTGCTGGAAGTTATGTAAATTTACCAAAATTACCAAATAGAATATTAGTGTATAATTTGATTTATGACATTATACAGGAGCAAAATTCACTATGTAACTAATTTTTTAATATGAAAATCAACCTTAAAGCAAGTGTTGCTCGACAACATCAGCATGGTCCAAAATTTAACTAACTTAGACATAAATTTGTTTACAAAACTTGACCTTATATAAAATGCCAAACTTAGATCTAAATTAAATACGTAAACTTTCTACTTCTTGCATTCTTCAATGACTTCCAAGGTAAACTAAAAGAATGATAAAGTAAGATGTTGCTGACTTCTTAATCATCTTATGAAAAGGAAATTTCCAAATTTATGTGGAGACTCAATTGATCTAATCTCAACTAATTTAAGAATCCTTTCTCAATCTATACCTGGTTGGTTTTATGCATCTAGACCTAGTTTGACTGCATGGATAGGAAATGAAACTTTAGATGCTAGATTTTAGACTAAATAATATGACATATTAGAGAATGGAAGGATATAAAATGATTTATATCCCATGTATATAAGATAAAATATATACCACATTTTATTTTGGAGATCCATATCTCATGTAAATAGGATATAAATTAGTTTTATGCTTCCATTATCCAAATACATCTTGCAGTTTAGGCTAAAATGTATTTACATATTCTATTTTATTCTATCCTGGCGGTCAACTGAAGCCCTAGTAGCAAAATTTGGGTATACAAATCTTTGCCATAATTCCTCTCGTGCGCAAAATTTCCAAAAGTGGAAACAATTTGTGTCCGCCCAAATTGACCACATTTGCACCCTAAATAGAAAAGATTTCACTAACTTTATATATTTACATTATTTTGAGTACAGTATTTCTAGTCCAATATTCAGAACGGTCTGGATCTATAGGAAAACTGACAAGAGTCAGCTAAATTACGACTTCATTGTAAAAACTCTTAATTAAGAAAATTCTCAGTTTGTGAAAAATCTTTCTATTGTTTCTTTATATATTTGGACCAGTATTGTGAACATGAAATTTTTTTATAGAGGTATTCAAAATTAGATAGTACCCACCATTCTCCATTCAATAGAAAAGTCAATCCATTGGGTGCGACGAAAGTCATAGTTTCTCCAATAACTGAAAGAGTGAGAATGTAGGTCATCAATAACACTGCATTAGAAGGTAGTAACATGTATTTATACAAAAGTCTAAAGGAAGGACCAACCAGAAAAAATCATATGTTGCGAATATGTAAAATTATGTCCACAAAATATACATGGAGATGTTTACAATACAAAAAATCATCAGAATTGAAAGGTTTTCTTTGCAGCACTCTTCAAACCAAAACCCAACACGAATATGCTTGTTGTGATACCCACCTTTAATGAAACATCAAGTCTCAAACATCATATTTCATTTACACACTAATGACTAGGGAGTTTCATAACTTCATGTAGTATAATTTAGCTAAAAATTTTTGTCCACGTGAATGAACCTAATTTTTTACACTAGCTCCACCCCAACCCTGACCTTCACCTTTTTATCATTGGAGCCAAGGCCTAGGCTACCCTACTTGTTATAACACATTACCATTGGTATTTATGATTATGACTGATTTAAGTAATATATATTAGCAGGACAGAACAGTCCATGCTAAAACTCCACACGCTAAAAGAGATGGAAGTATATTGATTGAATTTTGAAATAATAAAATGATATAAGAATTCGAACGTGGGATGTGATCTTCCATTACTATTACCTATTATCCATGTGATAAAAAAATCAAAGCGATTTTGTCCGTCCCTCCAATAATTCTCAAATCCAAGGGAATAAACTTTTAGAGCCATCTCGAGTATATATATCCACCCTGTAAATGAATAATGATACATTAACTCCAAAAAAGATGCTAATATAGAAGTGTAACAGTACAAATACACCATTTTGGAACTGAGCACCAAATAGTTACAAAATCATGGAGGTAATCACCATAAAACATTTCTTAAGTAGAGATGTGCCTCCTAAACCATATAGTTACTTATTTTCACTGAAAGTAAAATCTTTATCCACTTCACACGTACAACCATGTAGAAGTGCTACTTATATATAAACAACTGTGGCCAAAGGATAGTCCTTCCATTAGGATACATTGCACTCCACTCTCCATCTGGTGCCAAACATACCATAAATACTTCTTCAAAGATTTTATGCCCATGAATGGAATGTCAGTTTTTGAAAATGGCCCTCAGTAGTTACTAAAGAAAATTTTCCTTGTGTTTAGTTTTATCTCCAGCTATGAGTGCTAAACATTCACATACTCATAGTTAGGAACATGTATCTTTAACCCATAATTTGGCAGTAAAGAAACTATACACTGAAGTCTATTAACAAGAAAAATTTGCTGAAAGAGTTAGTGCCTCAGAGAGACCTTACCAAAGATAAACTCCACCTTTTGCCAGACCTTTTGAGCAGAATTGTTTTCTATATCAAGCTGCGACGAAATCAATATAAAGATTATCACACTATAATCAAGTCAGCATAAACAAGTTTGACTACAGCAACCAAATACCAGATTGATATAAGAGAAATATATATTCAAATATATAGTCCATAGGTCTGATGTGAGTGAAATAAATTAAAAAGGCAGATCACTCCAAAAGTTGCATAGATAGATCTATACACATGCCACATACATGTATTTCAATGTTTTAATGTGTTTATCGTAACAACAATAGAAGGACCAAATATAATATTGTGGTAGGTAATGATCTGTGAAGGATCATAGTCTTTCTCTTTTTTATCTTAGTTTGTGAGTTATTAGTTTCATGATATAGTTTTATTGTTTTCACATAAATCCTATAAGAATGTTTTAGACTTCTAAGATAATTACTGATTGATATATATAGATAAGAAGCTTATTTATCTCTTTACACCTTTTCATCTCAAACCCTAAATCTCAACATGGTATCAGAGCAGGCGTTTGGGTCCTAGTTCGCTGCTGTCAGTGACTTCTCTGAGATCCGGCAACTTTGTTTGTTGCTTGATTATGTACCCCAATCCTCGCTGGAGTGTTTTTTCTCCCGGCAAGCCACTACTTTGGTCAACTCTCTCTGGCTGCCGTGATATTCTTCCAGGACACTAAGAAGAACCCCAATTTAATAGAATATCTAATAGTTTATGGCATTGAAAGTATGCCTAGTAACATGCCTACTAAAAGTGTTTAGACAACTATCTACAACGGCTTGGTTCGAAAGGGATAGGGAACATCATACGGCACGTCCTGATTGGAAGACATGCAATACAACATGTCCACAGCCGATCAGAAAAAGATATAAATAGTGAGTGAAGTCTGGCTTCATTTGGCTACTCTTGAAAAAGATTGTCCAAAACAAAGGCTTTAAACTTGGGTTTGCTCACTTCCAAAATCCTCTTACTATACTCCTACAAAGTTTCTAAAAGTCTTGGTTGTATTTATTCTCCTTCAAAAGGTTGAAGAGGGCACCCTGAAGACGGTGGAAGACAAATCAAGAACCAGAAGCAAAAGATAGCTAATAGACGATTATCACCTTTCCCAATTTAAATTCTATTTCAATAGTTGGGAAGAAATTAACAGTGTACAGCGATGCTGAATTTACAATGCTTATCTTGTTACATACCGAGTTTAAGATAATATAAAGCATGTGGTATTCTCAAGAATTTACTTCAACTGCATAGTAGTAAAGACTACAGAACTAGTTATTAAATTAATCTGAATCAAACAATTATAATCAATAAACACACTACATTCTGAATGATAAGAAATATTAATTCATTTAAACGCAAGTCATACCGTTGTTTCAATAATAACAGCAATGAGGTTCAGTAAGAGAAAGAAGGATACTATATATCCAAATATGGGCCCGTGCACGAAGGCTTTCAACTTTTCAGAGAATTTTGAATGATAGAATGGAAATCTTTCAAACCAAGATGGCTGTCACCAGAATACAGAGTGTCAGAGCCTCAAGCTATTGGTCATTGAGAACAAATAATTCACATAAAGTTTTTTTTTTTTTTTTGAGCAGCGAAGACTTACAGTATCCTCCTTTTGGAACCTTAAAGCAATGGCATTGCAAAGGTCAGTAAATTCATCCAAGTTGATCTACAGGTAAAACTTATACATCAGGGGGACTTAATAACAAATAATAACAGAATGCTTTTACGAATCCCTTGATGAAATTACAAAGAGAATCATGCAATGTCAAATTGTATAAGGAAAATGAAACTCCAGTAGCAAAAGAACCACGCTTTTCCAAATCCTTATAGTTAGGAGCAAGCCAAGAAAAGAAAGGGATTTTCTCAGTGACACAGAGATTATGTTGGAAACACTTGTAAGGACCATTATGTTTGTTTTCTGCAGGACCATAAGGGCAGATGCATTACAACTCAACCTATCCTTAACTAGCACAAAACAACATTTACCAATTTAATGAAAGGTACACACATTTAGAATGAGAACCTCCAAGAATATTACACATTAGTAAAAGGGACCTGTCTCATACCCCACCTTGTCTGACTGTGGATGAGAAAAATCCATAAGCTCTGAGATGCCTACCAAGTTATTATTTTGCTACTTATTATTTTTATTATAAATAATTATTCAACATTATGCTAATGGCTCATGGTCAATAATAGAGTTATTTATGTGACTCAAAATGCATATGGGGTTTAAATGTAATTAAATCATGATTCAAAATACTTGTTTTAGGTGCAAATAAAGTTTATTTATGTTTCCAATAGTTTATATGTGGATAGAATTTACTTCCTAGTTTTTAACAGTTTTCCGATCAATTTTATCTTTCCTCGCTTCTCGAATTTTATTTGACATTTTCTCTGAATTTTCCGGTCCTTTCAGGCCACCCGTGGAAGATATTATCTAGTAATTTGCAAGATGGAGCGGCTGCACACAACTGGTATTAGTCTGAAAGAGTCCAATGATCAACCATTCAGTCATTCATCTATATATGTAGTACCAAAACAATATTTAACCCAACTATACCAAAATTCCAAACTATTTGAGGCCAGTTACTGTCAAGAAACCACTGACTGAAAGCGAGGTGTCGTCTATGGATATTAACCCCTCAAGTGGAATGAATTATTATGTCAGTTTGATATATTAAGTGTTTATATGCATAGGTGGTTCCACAATCTACAAGTTTGTGTTGTTTTATGGTTTTTGAGCATGAAACCCAGAGTTCAAACCATCGCCGCCTTGTCACACAATGTGATTGGTGCAACCCAAGTAAGAGATCTTAAAGTTAGGCTCAATTAGTCTACGTTTCAAGACGATGTAATAATCCAGTTTTCAGGCGAGGTAGAGTGTTTAGTACATATAAAATACTCAAGTCTACAAGGTTGAACATTTATAGCAAGTTGTTATATGAAAAACTAAAGATCAAATCCGTATATGCATTGAGTTTGTTATACGAAAATATTAACAAACACATAAATGTTGAAACAGACGAAGATAAAACATAACGAGTTACAAAGATGAATTTCTTAAGGATGACTAAGACTAATTCATGTATGGAGTCAAAACTGATGCAATTAAAAAGAACACTAGTATATATTCTATCTAGAAGCTTGAAAAATTAATACCTTTACATCTTGACTATCATCAAGTTCATCAAATATTAGCTCAAATTCTTCTCTTGATATTTTGGGCAACGTCCTACATATATGAAGGCATAAATTTACATTCATCACATCAAAATCAAAGCTGGTAGAAATAGTCACTGAAATGTATAAGAATGACATAATCATGCAATCAATATCATGTCAAAAGATCAAAAGTAGATGACTCAGAGCAGTTTGAGACTCATTAATGAGGAAGTACCACCCACACAAGAGTTTGAAGATTGGCTCTAAGAGTATACTTCTTAATCAACTACATCTCAGACCCACTCTTGTTTTAGTATCTTGCAAGATCAATGATATAGATCCATGAAGCCGAGGATACAATCAAATTACTCAATAACCAATGGTAACCAAATTATAAGACAGAGACAAAGAAGTGAATATTTTCTGCAGGCCTTGAGCATCAATTAAAACTCATTGTAATTGAGTAAGCAGTAAGTGCAGCCATCATTACTAAGTACGCCTTATAGGCCGGGTTCTTCATTTGCCTCCAAAAAGACTCAGTTTTCCAAACTCATGAAAGTCAAAAGGTCATAGTAGTAAATATGTGTAACAAAAAAATTTGAATAATATGTATGCATGTACATAAAGCATACTATGTGGGGAGAAGAAATTACCTGTATTTATTCAGCTCTTCAAACAGATGAATGCATTCCTCTTTACTAATGAATCCAACATTCTGTTAATGCGTCGAAAGAGGAAATTTAAAAAGTGCAACATGACAAAACATAGAGACAAGCTGTTGAGCAATTTGAGTGCAACTACATTCAAGTCTAAATTAATTTCCAATCCTGAAGATAATCAAATAAAAAACACTGACAATAATAGAGCATGCTACAGTGAAGTGTCAGAGACGGATAATAGAACAAACTATATTACTTAGTCAAGCTATAAATGTATATTATATTATCTAAATCTATCATCAGATGAAACAATGTTGTTGGAAAAACATCATGTAAAATCTCCCTTGTAAACTCCATGGCAGTAACTTGGAATGCACGTGCATGCAACAGTGCTAGCTTATAACTTGTATCTCTTGTATAAGTTTGATGCCAGAAGAAATAAATGGTAATATCAACTAAATACAACTTGTAATAGAAAATTGACTTGCCTTTCCTGCTATTCATCACTGGCCAATTACCAACCTATCATTTGGTCATACATGTTTTCTCCTAAAGTAAAAAGTCTCTCTTAAAACTCAAGCATTAATAGGTAGATAGTACATCATCACTTTACAAGTTTAAGCCTTTAAAGTAAGTCTTTGCTTGAACCAAGAAATATACTGAGTTCCTCTAATATATTAATTGCAACATCAAGAAAATTGGTGAAAATGTGAAAACCGGAAACTATCATAGATGACTAATGATTAAGAATAAAATGATGATTTCAATTATTGAAGTAAGCACAGATATAGAACCTCCATATTAGTAAACTAAGAATATGAGTAGAACCGGAGCTTGTCAATAATTTCTTAAAGACTAGATTTAAAAGATTAAGAGAGAATCATACTTACATTATCCATAAGACTAAAAGCCTTCCTTAATATAGTTGTTCTCATATGGTCCATTTCAGAAACTTGTTTTGCAAGCTACAACAAGAAAACGTCTAAGGATTATGCATGTTTTTTCATAAGAACGCAAGAAACTATCAACGTTGTTGCAAATGAAAGTGAAGTACATCAACACTGTAAATAGAAAATCACATATACCACAGCTGTATCAAACAAGTGAAGGAAGAAACAAACTTTACCTGACTTTTAAAACTGTCATAAACGACCGCAAGAATCAAGTTAGTAACAAAATAGACCCCCAGCAGCACATAGAGAACAAAAAACAAGGAGTACCAACGGGAAACCCTTCAACATGAAATGATGTCAATGTAACATTCAAATACAGGTTTAATATCTCAATGATTGACTCTAAAATCTGTGAATACCACAAAGAAAATACATACACTATTAGTAACACTAAAACATATATATATATAAGTAAATACATATACTATAAAATAAATTCGTGTATATTTGTGGCTTATATGAATATTTAAAGTGACATGAATAATAATTTTAATATTAGCCACCCAGCCCAGCAATTGGTCCAATATTAGCCTACGCAACCCAGTACTACTTCAGGCTTATCTCAGGTCCTGCCTAGTCTGGAAGTTTGGTCAAACAATACCCAAGAAAAAACATCATATGAATTTTATGTTACATCTTAATATATGAATATATTATTGTTTGAACTCTTCAGAGTCAACTTTTTAATTTATTATGTACTGACCACATTACACTTGGCGTGGCACAAAAGAGCTCACACCGCATGTAATCAGAATATAATTTAACATGTAGTCTGGTGGATGCTTTCATAGGCAACAGAAAAGCTTCAAAGTGAATCCAATGTTCTAGCATAAAGATCTATATATTCTGAAAATACTTCTCAGTGCAGCCACAATTAACTGGAAATAAAGAGTATCAACGAAAAGAAAGCATCATCACTTTACAAATTCCCACTCACTTGTATGCAGGTATCCAGACATCTGGATTGTTGGATGTGGTGAATAAAACAAACATCTGGTACACTGTGATACCATATGAAGTAAATATTGTTGTTCCCTGTTGCGTATCTTCAAACATGAGATAGGCAACCCAACTGGAGAATAGAAGAAACAAAAGCCCTAGAGCCTGCACTCAAAGAAACCAGAAATCCCATTATGCAACTAATAAAAATCAAGATACTATCGTTAGCTCCAGATAATGTCTTGAACAAACAAAAAACAAGTGTTAAAAGCATAATGATGAAGTCGCAGCAGTAAGGTGGTGGACGAACCAAGACATTCAAGTACGTGCCAAGCATTCCAGCTAGGATGAGGATGCTCGTTCGTAATTCCCTGCATTCAATCAAATCAATGTTGGACGGAAAAATTCTTTAACTGGAAAGGCTAATTAGGAACATGCATGGGGCACAATAAATAGCATATAAAAGATACAGTGAGAATTGCACTTTCAAATCGTAATACAATTAAATCTGCAGTTTATAGGCAATGCTATATGAATTAAATCTGATATAAGGTCAAAATGGAATGCAAGCCTTTAAATGTACCAAATAAAACTTCAAACGTATGGGAAAAGTTAGAAGAACATGTGTTCAGTTTGTGTAACGTTGAACCCCAACAACATAAGTTTAGGTGTTTGGGATCGCTTGTAACTCATAATTTATTGGCAAGTACTAAAGCAGAAATAAAGAAAAACAGAAATGACCTTTATGTAATGATACAGAAGTTACCAGGAGGATTCTTGTTCTAATAAAAATACCTGAAGCTTCATCCCCACAGATCTTACATGTAACGAATAATATCTTGTGAATAACAAAAAAGGGAAGAAAAAAAAAACGGTACGGTGCATCAGTTTCCAGTTTCCCTAGGAGTCGAGTTAGAGATGCATAATGTTACATATTGCTTACCCAATCTTATACTTATGCTAGATCTCATAATGAGATCGCAATAGAAATATCAAGCAAGTCAACTTTCACCATGTAGAATTTTTTTCTCCCAATATTAAGAACATTCTTGAAAACTAGATACAGTTCATGAAATTTCGTGAAAAAAAAGCAATTTAAACCTTTATAAGAGAACATAACACAAGGAATTTACAAGCATGGTATACATTAAATAAGTCACCCTATACTACTGAGAGAAAAAACAACCAACTGACAGGAAATGAGAAATATTGCTACTTAACGTGATACCTAAAGTTTAAGATGAAAAAGACAACTCTGATATATGGTGCAATCCTGAAAGGAAGAGAATCTAAGGTCTCTGGAGACACATAGAGAGCATAAACCACTAAATCAGCAACCAAAATTAATAGGCAAATGACCTGAAAAACCAAAAAAAAAAAACTATTATTAGACTCAGGAAAGAAAAGAAAGAAGGAAAATAAGTTCATATTATATTCCAAAGCAATACAACTTATCATTCAAACAATCAACCAACATCATCAAATTGAAGACCGTATAGTCTGGGTACAAGAAGAAAAAATTGTATACATTTATTACATGCCTCTATAGGAAATGCATAGATTACGCACTTAAGAATGGAAGAAGGGAGGTGATTCTCGAATGAGGAAGGGACCAATGAAATTGGAAGGTATATATATCTTCTTTCATTTATTAGCATAAACATTATTTTTTGCTGCCTGTGTACAAAATGGTCAAGGTATGAATGGGAAGTGTAAACTAAAATGGAATCTCCCTGTAGACTAAAATAGAATATCTTATGGAAATTAGTGCATGTGTAATGCAAATGTTTGAGTAGATAGATAATATCATCTATACAAAAGTAAAAAAATTATGTGCTTATCTAGTAATCCTAGACGAATTCATTATCTCCTGTACCGAATAAGGATCAAGTCACACTTGTAAGTTGTAACAAGAAACACATAATGAGACAATGCAGCACGACATGTCAATATTCTTCTTCCAGCCTACGAAAAAAATCTTCAAGGTACAGATGAAAGCGTGAACTCTAAAAAACACTTTTTGTATGCTACTAAATAAAAGTTGCTAAAGGAAATATTGGATGTATCATACCAAAGACACAACCATAATGTCTTTCAGAAACAAACTGAAAACCAGAACCACAACAACAATTTCTTGCATGCCATGTGACATTCTAAGCTGATGGTTGGGCAATGTGTGGAGTCCCACATATGAGTGGCTGCTGAGATTCACGCTATTCAAATTATTACGTAATAAGTATATTCACATCTTAATATTTCACAATCTAAACCAAAGAAGCAACTAGTATGGAAACAAAAAATAATGGAAGTATAGTAGAACTGAAAAACAAAATCCTTCTAATGGACCAAGTACCTTCAACTGGTTTAGCTTACTTTTCCAAAAAATATGGGAGCCTTCATATGAAATCGGAAAGAAAATATGAACCATGAGTATGATAAGGGTTACAGCCTGCATAGGAAAGGAGAACTTATACAACTTGCGAACATATGATAGTACAGAAAGTACAAAGCAATTACATCTAAAAGAAAAATAAAATACAAAATAAATAAATAAATAAAAAGCAAGATATGCAAATATGAGCAACGAAATAGAGAAACCTCAACTGACAAGTTCTTAATATGTGTCAGAAGCATGCCAAATATCTATTTATGAATGTATTGAGTCATAATATGCATTCCCAGGGACTTACGTTAATTATACAATTAGTTAAATACTAAATTAGTCTCTTCATTTATATAATTATCATCTGAAACGAAAGCTACAAAAAATACCAAGGTGGAGTGTTTGGAATTGAACCATTTCAGGATTCAACAACCTATGTTGCCCAATTAAATTATACCAAGTTTTTCTGTCTGTATGGTTCTGCTTTACATATCGTTTCATACACATATCTACACATATATACATGTACATAAGCACATTGCACATGTCCCAATTCAAAGACATTGAAAAGAGATAAGTAAAAGAAAATAATTATATAATTGTTAAATGATAAGAGGAAAGAAAGTAAACTAGATAAAGCATAATATTAAGTAAAAGAGAGGTTTTCCCCGCTATGTGGCCTTCCATAAGTTAAGATTAGTGAAAATGAAGAGAGAAAAAAATCAGGACATAAACAGTTATGAAAATACAGATTATACAGAGCAATCTTCATAAATCATTTTACGAGGAAAAATGTGTTGAATTCCCTCATAAGACTAACTGACTCAAACAAATTATAAACCATCCCTTCAAGAAATGCAACTTGTTTTCTTTTCTTTCTTCTTTTTTTCCTCATTTATGTTATACATACTAGGCGAATGGTGGGAAGGATTGTGTAAGTCCAACTTCATCAACACCCTACATGAACAGAAAGCTTTTTTTACCCTATCAAAATATTCTGCACATCCATTGAGAACCATATAGAAAATTATCCTCATGATGCTCAAATATTGTCTTGCTTATTCCTCGTTACCTTTTTAATATATATTTCAACTGTAATACAGATAAATGTTGAAATTTCTTTCCCCAGTTTTACAACTATATCGAACACATGCTTAAAGTCAATAGACAACCAGAATTTTATTGTATCTATAAAAATTTATACAGTTTAATAAGTTCTTTAGTACTAATAGTTGAAGTCTTGAGGTTGTTTATGAGGAGGATTGTGGCTTAAAGTTTAACCATGGTAATCAACTAGATGAAATCAACTTAACTCAACTAAACCTTAATCCCATACTAGTTGGGATCATTAAGTAAATCCGTTTTCTCAGACCTATTGAGAGTCATCTTACGTTCATTCTCTAGGTATCAATCTTTCTTACCTACAATGATTCTCTTATTGTTACATCAATCAGTGTCTCCTTGACCATGATATCTTCATTTCTTACCCTTTCTATCCTTGTGTTTGTCTAGCATTCTCCTATTATCTACACTCGTTTTATCAGTATGTGGCTTCTTACTAGCTTATCATTTGAACTATAAAGCATACCTCAACTTTCCCTTCAGCTTAAGGAATTTGATGCTCACTAAAAGCACCTACAGAGTTCCTCATTGTCTCCTAACCAGCTCGAATACTATGACCAACATCCTAGTCGATCTACATCTACTAACAGAACCAGCAGCTTTAACTCTTTCAGAGTGTGAAGGAAAAACATCCGTAGAAGCAACATTAACTATGAATAGTCAAATAGGTTTAAGATATATTCTGAGAACAATTTTTATCTTACCTCATAAATAAGAGACTCCACACTAGTTAAGTATGGTAACTGCCCGAGATAGAAGTAGTCCCTGTTACTATTGCAAGTATATGTTGTATAGTTGGCACACCACAAGGGTTTCTGCACATGGTTATAGAAAGTAAGAATAACACAATCACTTTATCATACAAAGAGATATTGCATATACCCACTAAGAGAAAACTATACTAACCTCAAGAAAATTCAGTATTATCATCGCAAAGTAATTGAGGGTCCAAATGAAATCAAATTTAATGAAAATGAAGTAAAACTTTGCAGAACTTTGGAAGGTTGATTGATCAAGAATTTGCTCGGGCAGACCAATACCATCTTCAGCCTGCAAAGTAATTTCTCAACCAATTACTATAAGAACATTTCAAAAATTTAAAGTTAGAAATGAAAACAAAACCTTCCAACTGTAAAATAGAAAAGCAGTTCATGCCCCTTTAGCCAATCCACTGTTGGGGAATACATGTTTGAGAGTTTCACATATGGTCAATGGTCAATACTAGAGTTCTTTGACTCAAAACTTATTCTAGTGAACCTAGAATAATCCTAATCATTTGGTAGAGGGTGAGGACAAGACCCAATAACATATGGTCGATTTGAGTTGTTACAGTTGATAAGATCTTTCCAAAATACCATTGTGTGGACTCTGTTTTGTGTGGACTTCACAATATGTTGTGGGTCTAAGCGTAAATTGCCTAGAGAAAACTCAGGATACAGACTAATCGTGGGAAGACTTTGAACTCAATGAAACCACACCCTGGTCAAATGGTAAATAGAGAGAACAATGTCATGTAATATGACATATGCAACATCTTCTATTATTTACCATTCTTGGTTTCAATATTATTTTTTTTTTTTTTGCTGAAAATATAATAAGTTTCTTTAATTAGAATAGACGACAATTCTAACTGCAATGCCATTAGTTGTTTGAGAATTTCTAACCAAACCAAATCCACTAGAACTCACACTTTGAACAACAAAATCAACATTGACCAACATGATCAAAAACTTAATCAAGAATTAGAAATAAATTGACTGTTTCGTGAACAAATAACAATTTTGAGAAGATAAGTCATTCTAAAACTTTAAACCCAATCCTAGCATACCAAATAATGCCACTTTGTCAAGTATCAACTAATTGCACACAATCTAATCCTACCATAATTGACAAATCTACCACAAATCGGTATATTACACAAACCAATACAACATAACATGGTTAATCCAAATTCACTCATAGTGGAATCAACTCCAACACAAACGAAACACAAATTCCATAAACAAATCAGAAGCTAAACCACAAACAAACCAGATCAACGAGTGCCGCAGCCTTCTGGTAAGACGAGCCATAAGCAATAGCATCAGAACGACGACGGAACCCTCCCGGCCCGTTTCTTTGTCCACTAGTTTCTCCTCTCAGCAAAGGCTTATCCATCTTCAATCAAAACAAAGAATTAATGAAATCATTATACAGATTCAGTCATGCAATCACAACATAGTATGAAGAAAAACTTGCTGTGGAATGAGATCAGGGAGAGCTGAAGATGAAGAAATTTGGTACGGAAGAAATTAATTTGTTTCTGATTTAGGAAGTGATGAAGATTGGATTAGTGAAAGATTTACGAAAAACCCAGCGCGCCAATGTCAAAGGAAATAGGAATTTGGCGGTATACGTGTCTAAGTTTAGAGCGGATCGGATAATTGTAATGATACCGACCTTATGAGTCGGAAGAAATTTGGAGAAATACTTGCATGCACTTGGTGCATGTGTGCACTAGGCATGTTGGTATATTCTTTTCTGTCTAGTCATATGTGAAAATTTGAACACGATATAATGAAGAGTATGAACATGATTCGAAATTAACGAGTTAGAGTTTGGGTCTCAAAAAGATTTACACCATTAATGTTTTGTAATACATATTCTATATAACAAGATATACTATTTTTGCTGCAAAAAAAATTATGTTTGAGAATAACAAGATTAATAAGTAAGAGATGTGAGTTTAGGTACTTCCGTGCAATATATAAATGAGTTGGATCTAAGTTTAGATAATTCTGACATATTCTATATTTCGATTATATGAATTATCACTTTGATTAAATGAATTGTCAATCTTACATTTTAGTAGCAAAGCTGTAACATTTACCACTGAAAGTGATAAGTGCATATTGAGGTCATGGAACACGAGAAATAATTGGATGCACCTCATGCGTGAGTACCAAAGCAGTTTGGTCAGATACCATAATGAGTGAAAAGAATTTTCACAATTAATGGTGAAGTGGAAAAAGTACCATTGAATGCGACCTTATTAACACAAAAAGTGGTGGCCATGGAGCACCTAAAAACTTCACAGAAAGGGTCCATATGGGAAGCATATGCTACTTTTAACGTTGCCTCTGTGCGTTAATAAATTTTGGATATATTAGCATTGACTTCAATCGTAGCCGAACACCAATTTATCACTTTCTCCATTTGTTTTACGTTCATTAGTTGGATCCATAAATATATATATAAATAAAATCACGAAATAGGACCATTAGTTTGATACATGAAAAAATCAATTAAATCACGAAATTGGACCTACGTGTTAAACCTAACCAGATATAAGATAACATCATTCTATATTTCACTTTCCATTCAGTTTCCTAACATTATTTATTATCTTTTGTAGGTTATGTTAGCCCTCACACTAGCAAGTTTTTTTGAAACTGTTGGAATATGGGTCGGGTTTCGGGTCATACATGGAAAATCCGGTCCGCAATATCAATTATCATACAAGATATTAATCTTCCACTAATATGGAAGTTAAAGTAAAGAATAAGTATTTACTAGCCATATTAAAAATTCGATTAATTTGCAAAAACGGATTGGAAATTGGAAAACCAAGATCACTAATTACTGCACAAATAATTAGTATTAAAAGAATAAATTATCTATTCATAATCATAGGTGTAACAAGCTATCTTCTCCACGTAATAATATGAATTTACCAGTCACACAGCTTGGTAAGAGCCCAATGGCTCAGTTTCTAATAATTCAAAGCCAAAAAAGAAAATTATAGGAGAAGGTCAAGACTGAAAATATTTTCCCGAGATTAAGGAAAACAGAATGTAATCGACAAGTAAGTAGACTGAATATAGCGAGTATGAATAACAAATGAAAAAGAAAAACATAAGGCTGCATTGCTACTAACAAAAGAATCAGAAATATACTCGAATAGCCTGAACAAAACTAGCACACTCAACTACAATTAGTATAGGCACAATAGAAATAGCTATACCTTTAAATATATGAGGATGGGAAAGCCGAGCTCACGAGCAAAAGCTCCCCGACTGAATCATGCAACTATGAAAACAGAGTAATTACAACAGTAAACCATTAGGATGAAGTCGCATAAAGAACTGAAGGGAGTCGTCCTCTCCGTTGCCAGAAAATTGTATTGAACACAACTGAATATAGACCTGCCAAAAAAAAAAAACAAAATAACCTTAGGAAAAAA
>JAYMTB010000062.1:0-20754 GCA_036897585.1 Francoa sonchifolia | reverse complement strand
AAAGGTAAAAAACCCAAGGCCCCCCCCAGCCAAGGCCGCTGCAGTTTCCCCAGCCAGATCCGAACCAGGATGATTCGAATCAAGCTTATAACCTTTTCTCGAAGTTGTCATATCTTCAGCCCTCTCCCAACAATAATGATCACTATTCCCATCCCCAATTTGTGCCCAAAGTACATCCGGCTGCGTATGCGCCTTAATGAAATAATCTGTCCCCCATTTTATAGCCCATAAAGTATGCCCCATTTGATCCACATCTGTAATCTGTTTCCTCAAATCAATTGCTGCCCATGATAGCATTGTCACACTAAATGCCATTGGCAATCCAAATTTCACATGATCCCCTGCATCAAAATAGCCTCCTACCAAATCCACCTGCATAGCGTTTTAAGAAACATAGAGTGGTAAAGCCTACGTCATAATTTGTGGCAGCAGGGGCCTGCATTCGCGCATGGCCCCTACCCTTTATAGAAACGAAAAAAAACTAAAAAACTTTTTGCATACCCCTTCAAGGAAGCCATCGCGTAAAGCAGAATTACCACGCCACTTAACACGCTGAGTAACGGGGAGTTTACCGGAGCGTTGTGCTTCGAAAAACAACAGGCTTTTGTCAAGTGCATCTCTATAGTTGAAATTTGATGGCACCGGAATGGTTGCATCAACGGTGGTGTATAAGGCAAGTAATTGTAGCGCAATTACAAAGACTATTAGACACGAAGTGAAGTTCATGTTGGCCATAATTTTGTGGCCTAATTGGATACCAATTATGTGTTTATATTAAGAACAAAATGGCCTTTTAGCATTAGTAGTAGCCTTCACGTTGTAATTATTTACACAACTATTATTAGTAGAGCTTCCCACGTTGTAAATCATTCAATAAACTTGGGCTTTTGATTAATGGGCTCTAAAGCCCAATTATTTGTTGAGAAATGGGCCTACTGAAGATTAAGCCCAACTTCTCGACACTATGTATGGGCTTTTCCATCAACGGGCTTTTTTCTGTATCGAAGCCCAAAAAAGCCCAATTATTGCCTTCTGAATGGTAGGCCCAATTTATTTACCTTTTATTACTTTGGGGCCAATAATGGGCTTTTACATCAAAGCCCAAAAACGCCCAATTATTTGTTAAGAAATGAGCCTATATCGGGCTTTTCCATGAACGGGCTTTTTTTTACATCAAAGCCCAAAAAAGCCCAATTATTACCTTCTGAATGGTACGCCCAAATTTCTTTTACCTTTTATTACTTTGGGCCCAATAATGGGCTTTTACATCAAAGCCCAAAAATGCCCAATTATTTGTTAAGAAATGGGCCTATATCGGGCTTTTTGGGCTTAATTTCTTGACTCGGTGAAATCTTAAAATTACAGGTAATATTCAATCAGCTACTTAAACTATTTTTTTTTGATAATGTCATTACTGAATATTATAATTGTATTCAATTAAGTATTTTCATAAAAAATTCTGTTAAAAAACTATAAGACCCACTTACCATCTTCATTTTCATCAATTTCGCCGGAAACTCTATTGTTATTCATTTCAAATTTTTTAACATCTTTTCGACTATGAATTTCATCAATTTGATAAATAGATTTATGTACACATGACCAGAAAACTCCATTGTTATTCATTTCAAGCTTTCGGTTGCTTCACCTTTTCTCAGTTCGCTATAAATTTTCAAAGTTTTTAATTTCATTTTCGAAAACCCAGATTCGAGTTTTATATTTTGATGCTTCCATTTGTTATAATTTTGATGTTGCTCTGTAAGAAAATGTTGAGCCCATGTGAGCATAAATCTATTTAAAAAATTGATGAAACTCATAATTGGAAAGAGGTTAAAAAAACTTGAAATGAATAACAATTTCAGGTGAAATTGATGAATATGAAAATAGTAAGTGGGTCCCCATAATTTTTCAGATAATTTAACGGAATTTTTGACAGATGTACTTAATTGAATACAATTTTAATATTCAGGACAAAAATAGTTAAGGTACCCAACAAAATATAATTTGTAAATTAATGTACTAAAAAAATAAATAAGTTTTATTTAAAAATCAAAATAAAAGCGAAATATTTAATTATTTTAATTAATTACTTACTAATGATGATTAGCAAATAGAGCTATAAAAATAAATTTTCTACATGAGAAATTATGTATGTATTCCTCGTTCATTGTTCACCGCCGTAGAAACCGTCGTATAGAGTGACGGAGGAAGCAAGCTCGCCGGAGCTAAGAAAACACCAACGAATCACCGCAACGGCCATAAATTGTCACGCTTTGCCGGTGTTTCGTTGTTGATCCCCTTCCTAAAATCTGCTTTCACGGATGCGCAACATAGTTATCTGTAATTGGATGTAGTTTTGATCGTCGATGGTTGAGAATTGTGGATCATTGTAGAGGAAAAAGGTAGGTCAAAACATGGAGTCTTCGACGCCGGTGGTGCCGGACTCAGTTTTTTTAGAAGACTTTGGTCAGAAGGTTGACCTGACGCGGCGAATTCGGGAGGTGTTGGTGAACTATCCGGAAGGTACGACGGTGTTGAAGGAGCTTGTACAGAATGCTGATGACGCCGGTGCCACACGAGTGTGTCTCTGCTTGGACCGGAGGGTTCACGGTTCCAAGTCACTCTTGTCTGACAAGTTAAGGCAGTGGCAGGGTCCTGCTCTGTTGGCATTTAACAACGCGGTGTTCACGGAGGAGGACTTTGTTAGTATTTCTAGGATTGGCGGGAGTAGCAAGCATGCGCAGGCGTGGAAGACTGGCTGCTTCGGGTAATTGCTGTACGCTAATTCTTCATAAATAATGAATTTAACTGAATGAAGTAAGTAGATATATGTCTTGTTGATGTGAATCACATTTTGCATTATCATACATTACTTTGCTAGCGGAGCATGTTGTTACACTATGGTTTATAAGTGCTAGGTAAAGATGGAAGTTTATTCTGTGTACTACTATTACTTACTTAAAGCACTACCTTAGTTTAGAAGCGATGCTACTTTGATGGTACGTCTAATGGGATCAAAACTTACTTGCTGGACCATTGTGGGGAGCAGACCGATACTACATATTTGGAACTTAAATCAAAAGGTCTATTTGGATGTTTGAGTATAGGGCTTTGTTTTTCAGATTTATAAAAAAAATTGACTGTTAATCAGGCTGAGTTCATTGGTATCTGGTTAAATAATCTTGTAATAGGAAAGTGCAAGTTCCATACTTGATGGACTGAGAGAGTCATTCATTTGGGCACTCTTTGGTTCCTTTTACGATTAATGTTAGTTCAGTAGAAGTATACTGTAAGTCATATTGACATATATTAGATAGAATAGGGAGTTCTTCTCTTTTGACTTCATATTTTGTTCCTTTCTCAGGGTTGGCTTCAACTCAGTATACCATTTAACTGATTTGCCTTCTTTTGTGAGTGGCAAATACATGGTGTTATTTGATCCCCAGGGTTTTTACCTTCCAAATGTTTCTGCAGCAAATCCGGGAAAGAGAATTGATTATGTTAGTTCTTTAGCCATCTCACAATATAAAGACCAGTTCTTTCCCTATTGTGCTTTTGGTTGTGACATGAAAAGTCCTTTTGCTGGAACTTTATTCCGTTTCCCTTTGAGAAATGCAGATCAGGCTGCTAGAAGTAAGCTCTCTAGGCAATCATATTTGGAAGATGATATTTCTTCCATGTTTGTTCAGCTATATGAGGAAGGAGTTCTCACATTACTCTTTCTCAAAAGTGTACTGTCTATTGAAATGTATATCTGGGACATTGGAAAACCCGAGCCCGTGAAGCTTTATTCCTGTTCTGTCAGATCGGCGGATAATGATACTGTTTGGCATCGGCAGACACTTTTGAGATTGTCAAAGTCAATAAATTCCACAAATACTGAGAGGGATGCCTTTTCATTGGATTTCTTGAGCGAGGAAACTCTGGGATCCGTATCCAAGAAGAGGGTTGATACTTTCTATGTAGTGCAAACAATGGCATCGGCTTCCAGTAGGATTGGTTCATTTGCTGCTGCTGCATCCAAAGAACATGATATACATCTGCTTCCATGGGCTTCAGTTGCAGCATGCATATCAGATGATTTATCAGATGTAATTTGCAAACATATGTTTTCTTTCAGTTCTAACTCTTCTTTCTCTCTCATAACACACCAGTTCAGTATATTAATGAGTTTAGCTTTGTTATTTCATATACAAAGAATAACTCATTTATTGGTTACAATTAGTTTGTAGATATCAATAAAGTGCTTTTTGTTTATAAGGTTTTATGTCCTCTATAATATGGAGTTCTCACCCTTCCTGTTGTAACATGTTTTTAACAGCATCATGTTCTTAAGCTTGGACGGGCATTCTGTTTCCTTCCACTACCTGTAAGAACTGGATTAACTGTGCAAGTTAATGGATACTTTGAGGTATCTTCAAATCGTCGTGGCATTTGGTATGGAGATGACATGGACAGAAGAGGAAAAGTAAGGTCTGTCTGGAACAGGCTTCTTCTAGAAGATGTTGTGGCCCCTAGTTATACGCAATTACTGCTTGGGGTCCAAGGGATTTTGGGTCCTACTAATTTGTACTATTCATTGTGGCCATGTGGTTCTTTTGATGAACCATGGAACATTCTAGTTGAGCACTTCTATAAAAATGTTGGCAATATTCCTCTCTTGTATTCTAGACTCGAAGAAGGAAAATGGGTGTCACCAATTGAAGCCTTTCTTCATGATGAGGAGTTTGCTAAGAGTAAAGAACTTGGGGAGGCCCTTCTGCTGCTAGGAATGCCTATTATCCATTTGCCCAAGCTCCTGTTCAATATGCTATTAAAATATGCTTCTAGTTTCCAGCAGAAGGTGGTCACCCCTGATACTCTACGCAATTTTCTTAGAGAAAGCAAATGTCTCATGACGCTGAGCAAATCTTACAAGCTTATATTGTTGGAATATTGTCTCGATGACTTGCTTGATGATGCTGTCGGTTCACATGCGTACAACCTGCCTTTGCTTCCTTTAGCTAATGGCAATTTTGGCTTATTTTCAGAAACCACAAAAGGAATTTCTTATTTTATTTGCAGTGAGATGGAATACGAGCTCCTTCAACCAATTTCAGATAGGGTAATTGATCAGAATATTCCTCTCAACATAATGACCAGACTTAATGCTATTGCAAAGTCCTCATCAGCAAATCTAAATGTTTTTAGTGTTCAGCATTTCCTTCAGTTATTCCCTCTATTTATGCCGGCTGAATGGAAATACAAAAGCAAAGTTTTCTGGGACCCGTTATCTTGTCCTAGTCATCCAAAGCCATCATGGTTTGTGCTATTTTGGAAATATCTTCACAATCAGTGCAAAAACTTGTCATTGTTTTGTGATTGGCCAATACTGCCATCCACGTCTGGGCATCTTTACAGAGCTTCAAGGAAATCAAAACTACTCAATGCTGAACGACTTTCTGATAGTATCGGAGACATCCTTCTTAAGATTGGATGCAAGATACTACATCCCAATTACAGAGTTGAACATACAGATTTATTGCATTATGTGTCTGATGCTAATGGCCGAGGTGTTTTGGAATCCATTTCTGAGGTTGTCTCTTCGAATGGTGGCATCATGCTAACCACTTTTCATAATTTAGGAGTAGAAGAGAAAGATGAACTTCGTAGTTTTTTTCTTGATCCCAAATGGTATGTTGGAGAGTCTATGGATGATGCTAATATAAGATATTGCAAGAGGCTGCCTATTTATAAAGTCCATTGTGGAGAATCTGCTGAAAATTTCAATTTTTCGGATCTAGAAAATCCTAGAAAGTACTTACCACCATTAGATGTCCCTGAGGGTTTCATGGGAGGTGAGTTCCTCGGAAGCCTTTCGGGTATCGAACAAGAGACGTTGTTAAGATATTATGGAGTTGAGAGAATGGGTAAGGCACGTTTCTATAGGCAGCATGTATTGATCAAAGTCACGGGTTTGCAGGCTGAAGTTCGTGACAACATTATGCTATCCATTTTGCAAAACCTACCGCAGTTATCCGCTGATGACTCATCTTTTAGGGAATGTTTAAGAAATTTGGAATTTGTCCCGACTCGTGGTGGTTCTATTAAGTGTCCAGCAGTGCTATATGATCCTCGCAATGAGGAATTGTATGCTTTACTAGAAGACTCTGATAGTTTTCCTTTTGGTGCTTTTAGTGAGTCTAGCATCTTAGACATGCTACATGGTTTGGGCCTTAGAACATCTGTGTCTCCTGAGACAGTCATACAAAGTGCTCGGCAGATAGAACGGGTAATGCATGAGGATCCAGAAAAGGCATATTCAAGAGGTAAAGTGCTTCTTTCCTACTTGGAAGTTTACGCAATGAAGTGGCTTCCCAATTCATTAGATGAGGATCAAGGAACAGTGAACAGAATGTTTTCACGAGCTGCAACTGCGTTCAGACCTCAAAACTTAAAATCTGACCTTGAAAAGTTCTGGAATGATCTGCGTTTGATCTGCTGGTGCCCAGTTCTAGTTTCTGCTCCATTTGTAACTCTACCATGGCCTGTTGTGTCATCCACGGTTGCTCCTCCAAAATTTGTAAGATTACAAAAGGACTTGTGGCTTGTTTCAGCGAGAATGCGTATCCTCGATGGAGAATGCTCTTCCACAGCATTATCAAACAACCTTGGATGGTCTATTCCTCCGGGAGGAAGTGCAATTGCTGCCCAATTGCTTGAGCTTGGAAAGAATAATGAGATTGTGAGTGACCAGGTGCTCCGGCAAGAATTGACATTGGCAATGCCTAGAATATACTCAATTTTGACAGGTTTGATTGGTTTGGATGAAATGGACATTGTAAAGGCTGTTCTTGAAGGGTGTCGATGGATTTGGGTTGGAGATGGATTTGCAACCTGTGACGAGGTTGTCCTTGATGGCCCTCTTCATTTGGCACCTTATATTCGTGTTATACCTGTCGATTTAGCAGCTTTCAGGGAGTTATTTTTGGAGCTTGGAATTCAAGAATCATTGAAGCCTGCTGATCATGTCAATATTTTATGTAGAATGTCTACAAGAAAAGGTTCAACTCCTCTTGATGCACATGAAATTAGGGCAGCAATACTGATTGTGCAGCATTTGGCTGAAGCTCCGGTTTATGAGCAGCAAGTGAAGATCTATTTACCAGACACGTCGAGCAGACTCTTTCCTTCTCATGATTTAGTTTATAATGATGCTCCATGGTTGCTTGGCTCTGAAGACCCAGATAGCTCATTTGGTGGTGCATCTAATGTGGCATTGAGTGCAAAGAGGACAGTTCAAAAGTTTGTGCATGGTAACATATCTAATGAAGTTGCAGAAAAGCTTGGTGTTCGTTCACTCCGCAGGACCTTGCTTGCTGAGAGTGCTGATTCAATGAACTTAAGTTTAGCAGGGGCTGCTGAAGCTTTTGGACAGCATGAAGCCCTTACTACCAGACTAAAACATATACTTGAAATGTATGCAGATGGACCAGGGATTCTCTTTGAATTGGTGCAAAATGCAGAGGATGCAAAAGCTACTGAGGTGACCTTTCTCTTGGATAAAACTCAATACGGGACTTCTTCTCTTCTCTCTCCTGAAATGGCAGATTGGCAGGGTCCTGCATTATACTGTTTCAATGATTCTGTTTTCAGCCCACAAGATCTTTATGCAATCTCACGTATTGGTCAAGAAAGTAAATTGGAGAAGCCTTTTGCAATAGGAAAATTTGGGCTGGGTTTTAACTGCGTCTATCACTTTACAGACATCCCTGCATTTGTCTCTGGGGAAAACATTGTTATGTTTGATCCTCATGCCTGTAACTTGCCAGGGATATCCCCATCTCATCCTGGCGTGCGGATTGGTTTTGTGGGAAGACGGATCTTGGAACAGTTTCCTGATCAATTTTCTCCATTCTTACAATTTGGTTGTGATTTGCAGCATCCATTTCCTGGTACTCTCTTTCGTTTTCCCCTTAGGAGTGCTAGTGTTGCTTCTCGAAGCCAAATAAAGAAAGAAGGATATGCACCTAATGATGTGATTTCTTTATTCACTGCTTTTTCTGGGGTTGTCTCCGATGCTTTGCTTTTTCTCCGCCATGTGAAAACTATCTCTATTTTCGTAAAGGAAGGAACTGGCTGTGAAATGAAACTTGTACATCGTGTAAAAAGGCATAGCATAAGTGAGCCTGAAATGGAATCGAATTCACATGATTATATGTTCAGCTTGACTAGTGGAATTCAGCACAATGGAATGGACAAAGATAAATTCCTAAAGAATTTCAGAAAACCAACTGATACAAGTTTACCATCTAAATGCCAGAAGATTGTGATGACTGAGCAAAGCGCATCTGGCTGTTTGTCACACTACTGGATAACAAGTGAATGTTTAGGTGGAGGACAAGCCAAGAGAAAATCTGCAGCCACTAATGACAAGTCTCACAATTTAATTCCTTGGGCTTGTGTTGCTGCATATTTACATTCTGCCAACGTTGATATTGCAAATATGGAGGATGCTTTTTCTGTGACTTCTGAGTGGTTTCAAGCTCCCATGACTTCCATCCAAAACAGGAAGAATTTTGAGGGCCGTGCCTTCTGCTTTTTACCACTGCCAATTAGTACTGGTCTTCCAGCACATGTTAATGCATATTTTGAATTGTCGTCCAATCGGAGGGACATCTGGTTTGGTAGTGACATGGCTGGGGTTGGAAAGAAACGCTCAGAGTGGAATGTTTTCCTCCTTCAAGATGTTGTTCCCCCTGCCTATGGGCATCTGCTTGAAAAAATTTCATTGGAGATTGGCCCATGTGATTTTTTCTTCTCATTTTGGCCAACAATGACAGCTATAGAACCTTGGGCATCATTGGTAAGGAAACTCTACATATTTATTGCTGATTCTGGTCTCCGAGTACTATATACTAAAGCCAGAGGTGGGCAGTGGATTTCAACCAAACAAGCTGTTTTTCCTGATTTTTCTTTTTATAAGGCGCATGAGCTTGTGGAAGCATTATCAGATGCTGGTTTACCACTGGTGACTCTTTCTAAGCCACTTGTCGAGAGCTTTATGGATGTTTGCCCAGCTTTACATTTCTTGACACCCCAGTTGTTGAGGACTGTGTTGATTCGGCGGAAACGCGGGTTCAAAGACAGGAATGCAATGATTTTGACACTTGAATATTGCTTAGTTGACCTAAAGTTACCTATTCTATCTGAGAGCTTATTTGGTTTACCTTTGTTACCTCTTGCTAATGGTTCATTTACAACTGTCGACAAGAATGGGTTAGGGGAGAGAATTTATATAGCACGGGGAGATGAGTATTCTCTTATCAAGGATTCAGTTCCACATCAACTTGTGGAGTCTGAAATTCCAGAAGAAGTTTACACGAAGCTACATGATGTGGCCCAAAGGGAAGACTCAAATATTTCCCTTCTATCGTGCCAGTTGCTTGAAATGCTCTTCGTGAAATTACTTCCAGCAGACTGGCAGTATGCTAAACGGATAACATGGGCTCCTGGTCATCAGGGTCAGCCTAGTTTAGAATGGATAAGGTTGCTGTGGAACTATCTAAAATCATGTTGTGATGACCTTTTATTGTTTTCTAAGTGGCCTATATTGCCAGTTGGGAATGATTCCCTTTTGCAGCTGGTTAAAAATTCTAATGTGATTAAAGATGATGGGTGGAGTGAGAACATGTCTTCCCTGTTGTTGAGAGTAGGATGTCTGTTCATGAGGTGTGACCTGCCAATAGAACATCCGCAATTGGAAAATTTTGTGCAGTGTCCGACAGCAACTGGCATATTAAATGCATTTCTGACAGTAGCTGGCAAGCCAGAGAACATTGAGGGGCTTTTCTGTGATGCATCAGAAGGGGAACTGCATGAACTTCGGAGTTTTATTCTTCAGTCCAAGTGGTTCTCCGAGGAGCAGATGGATGAAACACATATAGTAATAATCAAACACATTCCAATGTTTGAGTCATGTAAAAGTAGAAAACTAGTAAGTTTGAGCAAACCTATAAATTGGCTTAAACCTGATGGTATAGAGGAGGATCTTTTGGACGATAACTTTGTACGCACAGCATCTGAAAGAGAAAAAATGATCCTTAAAAGGTATTTAAAGATTGGAGAGCCATCAAGGATGGAGTTTTACAAAGATTATGTACTCAATCGCATTTCAGAATTCCATTCAAAGAAGGAGGTTCTTTCAACCATTCTACAGGATGTGAAGCTCTTGATTGAAGAGGACACCTCCATCAAATGTGCATTTTCCATGATACCTTTTGTTTTGGCTGCCAATGGTACTTGGCAACAACCTTCCAGGTGTTGTTTTTCATTCTTTTCATGTTATCAGAATTTCAATTTAGTGTATATGTAATAAATTAAGTGCTTAGGACATTCTCATCCACTTGCAATGACTACATCGTGCTGTCATGCTTTACACGTATAAGTTTCATTCTAATCCTAATTGCATATAATAATTTGTGCCTCTATAATTGTTGAAGTGAAAATTGGTATTCAATGAAAATGTTTTAATTTGTAATTTACCATCTGAAAACTTATTGAGACCTCATATATGCTTATTAGAATCTCAAAAAGTGTTTGATCTCACTTTCTCCTTTACTATAATGTTTGGCAGGCTTTATGATCCTCGTGTTCCACAGCTGCGGAAAATGCTACATGGAGATGTTTACTTCCCATCTGACAAGTTCTCAGATCCTGAAACTTTGGAAACATTAGTTAGCCTTGGACTTAGAAGAACATTGGGGTTTACTGGTTTGCTTGACTGTGCTAGGTCAGTTTCATTGTTACATGATTCAGGGGACTCAGAAACTCTAAGTTATGGGAGGAAGATACTTGTCTGTTTAGATGCTATAGCATTCCAGCTCTCAACTGAGGAAAGAGAAGGGATTTTTGATCAATTGCAGAATTCTAGTCTAGGTCAGAATGTTGCAGATGCCAATAATAAGAGTTTTGGATCTCCTGAGAGAGATAAGAACTATAGGAAAGATGAAATGGACATTGATTTATTTGTGGCCAACTTGAGCGATGATATATCAGAGGAAGAATTTTGGTCTGGGATGAAGGCCATTTCATGGTGTCCTATATGTGCTGATCCACCTCTCCAAGGATTCCCATGGTTAAAATCTGATAACCAAGTTGCATCCCCAAGTATTGTGAGACCGAAATCACAGATGTGGATGGTGTCCGCAACAATGCATGTCCTAGATGCTGAATGTTTCTCAACGTACCTACAAACTAAGCTTGGTTGGATGGATCATCTAAAGATTGATATTTTATCCACACAACTAAATGAGTTATCCAAATCTTACGGCCGGCTTAAGTTACATGCTGCCTCAGAATCTGAATTTGATCCTGCATTGCAGAGGGGAATTCTATCAATTTATTCAAAATTGCAAGAGTATATCGGTACTGATGATTTCAAGTTATTGAAAGCAGCACTGGATGATGTTTCCTGGGTTTGGATTGGGGATGATTTCGTATCCCCTAATGCGCTTGCATTTGATTCACCTGTAAAGTTTACTCCTTATTTGTATGTTGTACCATCTGAGTTGTCGGAATTTAGAGATTTACTTTTGGAATTAGGCGTAAGACCCAGTTTTGATATTTGGGACTATTTCCATGTTCTAGAACACCTACAGAATGATGTGAAAAGGTCCCCACTGTCAAATGATCAGCTACAGTTCGTCCATTGTGTTCTTGAAGCTGTTGCAGACTGTTTCCTGGACAAGCCATTGGTTGAGGCTTCTACTAGTCCACTTTTAATTCCAGATTCTTCTGGTGTTCTGATGCGTGTTGGGGATGTTGTGTATAATGATGCACCATGGATGGAGAACAGTGCTCTTATTGGGAAACATTTGGTACATCCAAGTATCAGCAATGATCTGGCAAATACGCTGGGAGTGAAATCACTTCGATTCCTCTCTTTAGTTGATGAGGAGATGACTAAAGATCTGCCATGCATGGATTATGCTAGAATTAATAAGCTTCTGTCACAGTATGGGGACAGCGATTTTTTGTTGTTTGATCTTCTTGAGTTGGCAGATTGCTGCAAAGCTAAGAAACTACATCTAATTTTTGACAAGAGGGAACATCCTCGTGAGTCCTTGCTGCAGCACAATTTAGGTAATCACCATATGATCATTTCATTAGATGAATGTATGAAGTAAGTTAGCAGTGAGTTTTAAAGGAAAGTTGAGCAGTTTTTCTTTTGGGAGAATTTTTGGTCTCCAGTATGTTACTTTTTCCATAGCATTGTACATTTTTCTGGTACTACTGTTCATAACATGGAAGGGATTGGTGAAAAGTTATTAATTTCCTCGCATGAGCTACCAAGCTTGCAAACCCTTTGCAAGTCTTACAACATATAGAATTTACTTCCAAAGTGATAGTGCAATTGAAGGCAAATTAGAAAAGTAGAAGTCTGCCTCGTGCTACATTTATCTACCTTCCTTTTTATTGACTGTAACACTGCCTGGATATGTTTTACAAAATTATGTCCTTTCACAGGTGAATTTCAAGGGCCTGCCCTAGTAGCAATTCTAGAAGGGGTCAGCTTGAGTACAGAGGAAGTAAGCAGTCTTCAATTACTCCCTCCATGGATAGTACGGGGGGATATGCTTAATTATGGTTTGGGACTGCTTAGCTGCTATTTTGTATGTCATCTCCTATCAATCGTTTCTAGCGGTCACTTGTACATGTTTGATCCTTGTGGTTTAGCCCTTTCTGCACCTTCAGCTCATGACCCTGCTGCGAAAATGTTTTCATTGATAGGTATGTAGTTCTGTGCAACTTAGTTTTCATTACTGTAGATTGATCTTTCAGAACCTTTCTATTCGAACTCAATAGTCTTGATCCCAAATTCGTTACTCTTTTATGTATGTGACATAGTAATAATTGCAGTTTGTAATTCCATATGAAGCTTCTCAAGTTACCATTCTCTTTTCTTTATTTGGCTTTGTCAGTGGCATTCCAACATTAGCTTTTCATGCACTATAAGTGGTCAGTCAGTCATAAATTCATTAAAATATATATATTTAAAAATTGAGATTTTGACACTGAAGTGGAATGTCAATAGGATCTCTCTCTCTCTCTCTTATTCTTTGGAACTTTCTAGATTTCTTTTATTCAATTTGTATTCATCATTATTGATCTTTTCTTGTTGTGGTTTCAGGTACTAATTTGACCGACAGATTTGTCGATCAATTTAATGCTATGCTTATTGGTCAGAACATGCCGTGGTCATCGTCTGATTCTACTGTGATACGCATGCCTTTATCATCGGAGTACTTGAAAGATGGACTTGAGCTTGGATTCAAGAGAATAAAGCAGATGACTGACAGATTTCTGGAGCATGCATCTAGAGCACTTCTATTCTTGAAGTCAGTTTTGCAGGTATTATAAGTCCCAAACATGTAGCTATCTGTTATCATTGTGCAATGCAGGTGCACGTTTACCATAAACATATTTCTCATACTTCCATGTCATATTAGAACAGAAGTCAGAGAATCAGAAGAAAAATCAATGGAGAAATTGAAAAGGGTCGGTTAGATTTTTATACAAGACAAAGATAATGCCCTACCATGGTTTTTCCCGGTACATTATATACAAGTAAAATTAAGAAAAAGAAATTATGTAAACATTGTCATTGGTATATTTAATGGCATTATTGGTTCTCTTCACTGTCATATTGAATCACCACATGTTCCCTTCATGCCATTTACATACTTGGACTTCATTCTTAGACTGAATCATGCGTAATAGCATTCCTTAATTCATATTATAGATTATTGAGAGGTTATTAAATTTTCTTTTTCCTCTGTCCAATCCACTAGAACTGTTTGTTACTCCAACAAGGCTGAATTTATAATATGTCTAATCAAATATCTGTTGAAGATCTTTCAATAATTTGACAATTATATTTTCTTTGTATAGATACATGCAACACATAAATTTCTTATATATTTCCAGGTGTCACTCTCAACATGGGAAGAAGGGGACTCGCAACCCTGCCAGGACTTTTCAGTTTTCATTGATTCATCATCAGCTATTATGAGGAATCCATTTTCAGAAAAGAAGTGGAGGAAGTTTCAATTATCGAGATTATTTAGTAGCTCGAATGCTGCAATTAAGTTGCATGTGATAGATGTAAACATGTACCAAGGAGGAACTAGAGTTGTTGACCAATGGCTTATTGTGCTCAGCCTGGGGTCTGGGCAGACAAGAAATATGGCTCTTGATAGGTATGATAGCAATGAAGTTTGTTTGGAACATCTTTTAATGAGTTTATGGTACTAGTGGATTGTCTCTGAGATTACTGTTTAAGGGCATAAATCATCTATCAGGGGAGAAAAGCTTTACAGATAAAATAAAGTTCATCTATTGAGGGAGAAAATCTATGTTTTAGTAATTTCATGTTTTTCACTTGAATTAGTTCTATCAGGAGGAACCCCATGGCGAAAATGATTAAAACAGCCACCAAATATTTTCATCTTGAACAGTTTGACATTTTTCGGTAAAAATTTCCTGTTCTATGAAATGATATTTTTGATAGCATCTTTCTGATACACACGTCATATATCTCTGCAGGCGATATTTGGCATACAACTTGACTCCTGTCGCTGGAGTTGCAGCTCATATATCTCGTGATGGCATTCCTGTTGATGCTTATCTAGCAAGCTCCATCATGTCCCCTCTTCCTTTGTCTGGTGGTCCAAAGATACCAATCACTGTTATTGGATGTTTCCTCGTGCGTCACAATGAAGGTCGTTATCTCTTTAAGTACCAAGACAGTGCAGCTCTGACCGAGACTCTTCCAGATGCTGGAAATCAGTTAATTGAAGCTTGGAACAGAGAACTGATGTCCTGTGTTCGTGATTCTTATGTTGAATTGGTGATCGAAATGCTGAAGTTAAGAAAAGAACCTTCAAGTTCGACTCCTGTTTCAAGCGCAACTCGTGCAGTCAGTATGTCATTGAAGGCTTATGGAGACCAAATTTATTCCTTCTGGCCAAGATCTTGTGAAAGCACACTGGTTAATAAACCTGGTGATGGCAATAACTTAAAGTCTACAGAAGTGCTAAAAGCAGATTGGGAATGCTTAATTGAACGGGTGATAAGGCCTTTCTATGCTCGCCTTGTTGACATTCCTGTGTGGCAGCTTTACTCAGGAAATTTAGTTAAGGCTGAAGAAGGTATGTTTCTGTCACAACCTGGGAATGGTGTGGGTGGTCATCTGCTTCCAGCTACTGTTTGCAGTTTTGTCAAAGAGCATTATCCAGTGTTTTCAGTGCCATGGGAGTTAGTGAGTGAAATCCAGGCAGTGGGGATAACAGTTCGAGAAATAAAACCTAAAATGGTCCGGGATCTTCTAAAGGTTTCTTTGACCAATATTGTTCTCCGATCAGTTGATACTTATGTGGACGTTCTTGAGTATTGCTTTTCTGACATTCAGTTCTCAGGATCTGGTTTTAATGGAGATGATGAACCAATGGACCCAATTTTGTCAAATTCATCATATAGAACAACCAATGAAGTGGGTAACAGTTCTGCTTCTGTATTGGTCCCTACTGAGCGGAATCTTCAAGGCTCCTCTGCTCAGAGCACAGCCAGTTCTGGAGATGCTCTTGAAATGATGACAAGTTTGGGAAGGGCTTTATTTGATCTTGGCCGCGTAGTTGTTGAAGATATTGGTAGAGGTGGAGGGCCCATAGTTCAGAGAAACTCCAATGGACTTAGAACTGATGGCAGCAGTGGAAATGTTGGTGTGAAGCATCTAGTAATAGCCAGTGAGCTAAAAGGCTTACCATGTCCAACTGCAACAAAGCATTTAGCAAAGTTGGGGGTTACTGAACTTTGGCTTGGGAACAAGGAGCAACAAGTGTTGATGAATGCCTTAGCAGCAAAGTTTATCCACCCAAAAGTATTGGATAGATCAATCTTGGCTGAAATTCTAACAAAATCTGCCCTTCATACATTCTTGAAACTGAAAATTTTCTCTCTTCACTTACTTGCTAGTCATATGAGGTTACTTTTTCATGGTAGCTGGGTAAGTCATGTGATGGATTCAAATATGGCTCCGTGGTTTTCATGGGATAATACATCAAGTTCTGGTGATGAAGGGGGGCCTTCACCTGAATGGATAAGACTCTTCTGGAAGAGTTTCAGTGGGTCATTGGAAGACCTCTCTCTCTTTTCCAATTGGCCTTTAGTTCCTGCTTTTCTGGGTAGGCCAATCTTATGTCGTATACGGGAGCGGAAACTGGTCTTTATTCCACCTCCCCTTACTGATCCAACATCAGGAAATGGTGGCTTGGAAATGGGTTCAGTAGGAAGTGATCAGAATGGAATTTCTCCAAGTCATACTCTTGAAGCTCATTCATTTCAGCCCTACGTATCAGCTTTTGAACTAGTGAAAGTTAAATATCCTTGGCTGTTGTCACTGTTGAACCAGTGCAACATACCTGTATTTAACTCTGCTTTCATGGACTATGCTGTTCCATGTAATTGTTTACCTACATTCAGTCAGTCATTAGGACAAGTTATTGCTTCAAAGCTGGTTGCAGCTAAACATGCTGGCTATTTCCCTGAACTTACTTCCTTTTCAACTTCAAACCGGGATGAACTTTTTTCCCTTTTTGCTAATGATTTTAGGAATGGCTCTACTTACGGAACTGAAGAACTTGAAGTACTACGGTCGCTACCTATATATAAAACAGTTACAGGGTCATGTACACGACTACATGGCCAAGATCATTGTCTGATCTCTTCAAATTCATTCCTTAAGCCGTATGATGACCGTTGCCTGTCTTATTCCACAGACTCAATTGAATTTTCATTTCTTCGAGCCCTTGGTGTCCCCGAGTTGCACAATCAACAGATTCTTATTAGCTTTGGGTTGCCTGGATTTGAAGGCAAACCTCAATCTGAGCAGGAAGATATATTAAAATATATTTACATGAATTGGCAAGATCTCCAACTAGATTCTTCGGTTGTTGAAGCATTGAAGGACACTAAATTTGTAAGAAATGCTGATGAGTTTTCCACAGATTTCTCTAAATCGAAAGATCTGTTTGATCCGGGTGATGCTTTATTAGTATCTGTATTCTCTGGTGATAGGAAGAAATTTCCTGGAGAAAGGTTTATTGGAGAAGGGTGGCTTCGCATTTTAAGGAAACTAGGCCTTCAAACTGCAATGGAAGCAAATGTTATACTTGAATGCGCCAGAAGAATAGAGTCTCTTGGAAGTGAATGCACGAAATATACTGGGGATTCTGATAATTTTGAGGCAGAGTTAACAAGCGTTCAGAATGAAGTTTCTGGGGAAATATGGGCATTAGGTGGATCTCTTGTTGAAGCTGTACTCTCAAATTTTGCTGTCCTTTACGGCAGTAACTTTTGTAATCTCCTTGGCAAGATTGCGTGCATACCTGCTGAATTGGGTTTTCCGAATGTTGGTGGCAAGAGGGTGCTCACTTCATATAGTGAAGCTATTTTGTCTAAGGATTGGCCTCTGGCTTGGAGTTGTGCTCCCATTCTCTCCAGAAAAAATGTTGTTCCACCTGAGTACTCTTGGGGAGCCTTCCATCTCAGGAGTCCCCCAGCTTTTCCTACAGTTCTAAAACATTTGCATGTAATAAACTAGGTTTCGTATTGATACAATTGTTAAGCATATGAAAATAAACATATAGCTGATCAAGTTGTGCCTCAGGTGATTGGAAGAAATGGTGGTGAAGACACTCTTGCTCACTGGCCAGTTGCAGCTGGCATGATGACCATTGATGAGGCTTCGTGTGAGGTTTTGAAGTACCTGGATACTGTGTGGGGTTCCCTTTCTTCTTCAGGTAGCTCCCTACTTTCTTTTTCCTTCTATTTAACATCATATATTATTCCAAACTATTCCTGTCAGTGAAGCTTTTGGTTCATCCTGAACTAAAGTTTCTGAGCATTATTTGGTAAACTTATGACCAGTTCACTGTTAATTTCCCCATATTTTCTTATCTTTCTTTGTACAGATATAAAGGAGTTAGAGAGAGTAGCATTTCTGCCTGCTGCAAATGGAACACGCCTGGTGACAGCAAACTCTCTTTTTGTACACCTGACAGTTAACCTGTCCCCATTTGCATTTGAGCTTCCTACTCTATATCTTCCTTATGTGAAGATTCTGAAAGATTTGGGACTTGGGGACATGCTGTCAGTTCCGTCTGCAAAGCATCTACTTTTAGATATCCAGAAAGCATGTGGATATCAACATCTAAATCCAAATGAACTTCGTGCTGTGATGGAGATTCTGTATTTTGTTTGTGATGGAACTATTGAGGCAAACATGTCTGGTAGCCTCCACTGGAGAACAGAAGCCATAGTTCCAGATGATGGCTGCAGACTTGTTCATGCAAAATCATGTGTGTATGTTGATTCTTATGCCTCTCGATATATCAAATGCATTGATACTTCACGGTTAAGGTTTGTTCACCCAGATCTTCCGGAGAGGATATGTATAGTTTTGGGCATCAAAAAGCTATCTGACGTAGTCATTGAGGTAAGCACTCTTCTGAAACTAATTTTCTGTTTACTTAATTCATAGTTTCATTTGATCAGCCAAAAGATTCTTTTTCATTGGTGTGGTGCTTGTGTTTGCAGGAACTGGATCATGAGGAGCATTTGGACACTGTGGAATACTTTGGGCAAATTTCATTATCAATCATCAGGGAGAAGCTGTTAAGCAGATCAGTTCAGGCTGCTATATGGACTGTTGTAAATAGCATAGTCGTTAGCACAAGTAGTACTCTAGATCTGGAAACCGTACAAAAATCACTAGAATTTGTCGCAGAGAAGTTACAGTTTGTTAAGTACCTCCATACTCATTTTCTGCTCCAACCAAAGTCTTTAGACATTACCCGTGTAGCTAAGGGTTCCACTTTACCGGAGTGGGAGAATGGAACCCAACACCGGACTCTTTACTTTGTTAACCAGTCCAAGACCTGTATTTTAGTTGCTGAACCGCCAACTTATATTTCTGTTCTTGATATTGTTGCAATTGTTGTGAGCCAGATTTTAGGGTCTCCTACTCCACTGCCTATTGGATGTTTATTTTGTTGTCCTGAGGACTCTGAAACTGCAATTATTCATAGTCTTAAACTTTGCTCTGTCAAGAAAGTCATTGAATCATCAAGTGGAAATAATTTGGTAGGCAGAGAAATGCTGCCTCAAGACACTCCTCAAGTGCAGTTTCACCCATTGAGACCCTTTTATAAAGGAGAAATAGTAGCATGGCGGTCTCAAAATGGAGAGAAGTTGAAATACGGTAGAGTTCCAGAGGATGTAAGACCATCAGCAGGCCAAGCCCTCTACCGATTCAAGGTCGAAACTGCACCAGGAATTACTGAGCCCCTTCTTTCTTCCCATGTTTTCTCATTTAGAAGCATAGCTACGGGAAATGAGGAGGCTTCCTCAGAATCCTCGGCAGATGGTGGCATAGTAATTGACAACAAGACTCAAGTTGAGGTGCCAGAGAGTTCAAGCAGAGGCAAAGCAAAATCTTCTCAGGTTTGGGCCTTCACTAATGGATATATCTTTTATTTTAATTTACTCATATCTTAGATTCCTTTATATCTGTTGGTCTGTTCATACACTTCAGTCCTATTCCTTTTCCCATCATCACACGTTTAACTCAACAGATGCAGCGTGGTCAAGATCTCCAATATGGGCGAGTGTCAGCAGAAGAATTGGTTCAGGCAGTTCACGAGATGCTTTCTGCAGCTGGGATCAACATGGATGTGGAGAAGCAGTCCCTACTGCAGAAAACCATAACCCTGCAAGAACAGCTAAAAGAGTCCCAGGCTGCACTTTTACTTGAGCAGGTTCATAACTTGCATTTTTTCAAATTTGAATTATTATTACTAATCTTGTGCGATAAGTCTGTTAAAAATAATCGGATCTCATTCTTGATTGGAAGTCAACCTACTAGTGGGTTAGTTACTTTACGCACTGATAATTATGATCTGGTCCAAGGCGGAATTAACTTTTGCATCTACATATCTAGTGCATGTTCAGTAACTTTTCACACACACGCACACGCAATAAGATGTTGATGACACTATGGAACAAATTTGCAGGAAAAGGGTGACGCTGCAGCAAAAGAAGCAGATACAGCGAAAGCAGCATGGGTTTGTCGGGTGTGTTTAAGTGCTGAAGTGGATATGACGCTTGTTCCTTGCGGTCATGTACTTTGTCGTAAATGCTCATCCGCAGTTTCCAGATGTCCTTTTTGTCGTCTCCAAGTCTCAAAAACTTTGAGAATCTTTCGCCCTTAACAATTTCCCGTACTTACTCACTCATTTTGTTCATACATATATATATATTTATATCAAATAGGAAATCTCTTATTTCATCCTTTCCCGAACGAGATAATCGTTGTATGTTTGAAGAGACATTGATTCCTCTTCTGCTCATTGTTTTTATTCATAATTTTCAACAGAGAATGTGAATTTGTAATGTACAGAATTATTTTCAGAAATGAATTTCAATCTTTTCTTATATTCCCTGTTAATAACTAATTACATTTTGCACCCCTAAGGTTATCAGAATTTACAACGACTCCCATGTAGTTTAAATTTTTGCACTTGCTACCACAGATTTTCAATTTTTGCAAATGATCAATTTTACCATTTTTCCTTAGCAATTAATCCAATTTTTTATCGAATAACTTATGCAAGTATGAAGGGAAGTGGTGTTTCCAGTGGCGGGGGGGGGGGGGAC